>WEZZ01032440.1:13546-59032 GCA_013400585.1 Chloropsis cyanopogon | reverse complement strand
GGGCACACTTCTCTGCTTTTGCTAGCTAAACTAACTAAGAGCAAAAAATTGAGCTCCGTCCTGCTCTGTCCGTGCTGCCGACAGCAACCGTCCCGGCAGTGTGTGGGAGTGTAAGCAGTCTCTGATAACAAACTCTGTGCTGCTGCTTCTGCCTGGCTTTGATCCCTGACCCAGTCTTGGAGGCACAGAATATAACATCCAGCATAAACAGAGCAGACGATTTGGGGATATAAGCATCAATACAGTCACCCTAGGACACATGTCCAGCCAAAAGCACAGTTGGCTAGATCAGTCATGACCAAAACTTTGGAGAGTTTTTGAAACACAGACCGATGCTGAGCTGTGGGGAAAAGTTCTCGCAAAGCTACTTCTTTCATGTCCATTTAGTGCTGGATTTTTTTAAGCACCAATATTGCCCCTCATTTTCATTCCTTAAAAGGTGAACCCAGAATAAATGCAGAGTTACCCTACCCAACACTCTTTAGTTTGGTGTCTTAATGTTTTGTAGTAGTATACCAACTCCTACCTGTAAATAAATTGACTGTATTAGTGAAAATACTCTGCGCTTTACTCTGTGTCCAGGTAAGTATGGAAGGGCTTAATTTGCCCCTGGGAATTTGGTAGGGTGTTTCTGGGTTGTATGAGCACATATGAGACAAGAATTCAGTGTCAGCTTCTGGTGATTTACATAGGATATCTGAATTAGCCCTGATTTTGCTAAGCAGATGTAGTATATTGGATCAAATTATTTTGACATATGCCACTGAGCAGAGGAGAAGATCCAAGGACTGTGGAGATGGTAGGTGCCTCCAGTCCCGAGCATGCTACTACGACTGTTGGCAGAATTATTTCTTTATTATTTGTGCATGGGATCTCAAAAGTTTAATGTGTCCAGAAATTAAGTCTGAGGTGTTTTTAAACCTTCCTGTAGCAGACTTATCCTCTCAGAGCCTGGAGGATAGGATGTATGTGTACCATCCTTCCAGCTGCAGTCTAAACTTTGCTCATGAACAAGTGTATGAAGAAACTTAATTTAAATTAAAGGGCATATTCAATTATATTATCTTTACACATAAGCAAGAGATAGAAGGATTTTAAGAAGGAGTGGTGTTAATCACTATAACAATCCTTTCTAAGGGAAAAAAAAGGCACTTTTTCATCCATTAAAATTCTGTAGCTGTCCTGATTAAGTGTATTCACAGATATACAAAATTTCAGGGTAAGGGCCTGCTTGGGAACAAATTCCTCCTATATTGCCAACATGTGTTCATGCCATTCCATTTCAGCGACAGATGATAATAGGCATATATGCCTAGACCCATGAAAGGAGGTGGCTTCACTTCTGCTGTGCAGAGTTGTTGAAAGTAGTACAGCAATTCTGACTTCTGCAAGGTTTTTCCAGCTTTGAAACATTGTTTTATTTAGTGATGAAGTGTAATGACTTAGCAAATGTATAATTAAATATTGCCACAAGTGTAGCTTACATAGATAATGAGACTGTCTTCAGCTATATTACGTAAGGTTTGGTAGGTGTGACATCCATGAAAGGGGTCTGAGTCTTCCTGGTTTAGGATGTGAACTCGCCACCACTGGACTGTTGAGAAGAATCTCCCTGAAAGAAGAAGTCTCTTCTTCCCCCACTGCTTTATTTTTCTTTCCTGCCAATAACCTCTCTTGAAAACAAACTCCTGGACCAGCTGCTTCAATGTCATGGGGTTTTTTTCTTTTCCTATAAAAGCT
This sequence comes from Chloropsis cyanopogon, assembly GCA_013400585.1. NCBI lineage: Eukaryota > Metazoa > Chordata > Aves > Passeriformes > Irenidae > Chloropsis > Chloropsis cyanopogon. Next base: position 57,292 of record WEZZ01032440.1, on the reverse strand, counting down.
GTTCCCTGCTTGTTTCACCTGCAGGAGCCGCATGGGTAGTGGTTCTGCTTTATGGTACAGGAATTACTTTCCATGCATAACATTGCATGGATGTTGACTAACAGGCTCAGGAGAAAGGCCACGTGATGATTACAAAATAGATGTGCTTGGCTTTACCAGCTCTGGTTTGCTACTTTACCATACAAATGAGCTCACTCTCTTAATCAAGTTTTCACAGGGTAGAACAGGCTGGTACAGATGGTGGAAGAAATGAATGGAGACAGGGAGAGAGGGAGAAGAAAAGACAAAAAGAAGGAAAATATTTGTCAGGCTTGATAGTGTTAATGAAAACATAAAGAAAGAAAGGAGGAAAGCAATGTTTGGAAAGCAAAGAGTGACCTGACAAATGTGACCTCTGTTTTTCCCAAGGGCTTCTGACTTTGAAACCAAAGCTGCCTTTAATGTTCACCAGGTGCCATCAGGGTGTTTTGATTGCCTTTATGGAAGGAATTAGCCTCATAGCTTCAGTGAACTTCAGGGACAGGGTGTATTCTTGTTCAGATCATAACCCTTAAGGTTCAAAGGCCACGAGCAGCTAAATAATTCTGTTACTTCCACAGGAGGCAATGAACACAGACCTATACTTCACACCGGTTTATCACAGGAATTTTTCCAGTCCCTGTTCAAACAGCTTCTGCCTGAGCATCTCTGAACAGCCAACTGGAGCAACTGGAAAGCGAGGCAGACACATCGCAGAAGCAAAGCTGGCAGTAAAATTATTCCTCATACTAAAATAATACTCAGAAGTTTGAATTCTGTCAGCTGAGATTATAGTTTGATTTCTTGGAAGAAGCAAGATATATGGCTCCCTGTCCCCTGTTGTTGTATAAGCAAATTGTTGGTCCTTATCATCCTCTTTCTGGCTGCTTCCTCTCTGTAGGTGATTGTGCCTCTGATACTACCTAGATATCTCAGCCTTGCTTGTGACCTGAGAGTAGATTGTAGCTCTTCAGGTAATCGTCTTGTCCTGCAGATGACGGATTTATAGGAATATTGTGTATTGTCGATAAAAAGAAACAACTAACTGATCACTGGGGTTTTTAGTTCCCTTCCCCCTTTCCTCCGAGAGAACCAAGAGCAAACCATTTCCAGACTCCTCCTCCTCCCCTTGAGAAGCTCAGGGAAGTCAAGCAGCTCATCTAATCCCATGGTACAGAGGCTGTGTTGCAGCAGGGAGGAAGGTGAGATAGGCAACATATCTTCAAGAGAAGAGTTTTTCTGGGAAGAGGACCTAGAGCTGCCCAAGGGCCAACTCGGGATCATTGAATTGTGGGTCACTGGCGTAGTGAAATGAGTAGGATTGCCTTGAGAGGCCCTGTCCAGCAATAACTCTTCAATATCTTTGGTTTTCTAAGCCTTAGTACGGTAGCAAATACATGCTTTAGGAAGAGAATATGATAGTGTCTCTAACACATCTAGTTGAACTGCAGGACCTCATGGCCCAGATGTGCAACAGGATGACCACTGCTTCAGCACATCAGTCACCTTCTGCACCCAATATCTGTTCATTCTACCGTCACCTCCCATACCCAATTATCTGTTTTACAGTCCATTAATTTCAAAGTATAGGACCAGAGTTATTTCAACAAGAGTTAGGGAAGGGGTTTAAAAGGGCCTGAAAAGTTTGCAAATTCGTAAACAAATGACTGCAAATGATCATCATATTTGAAAATTCTTGGCAGTCCAGTGAAGTTGTCACTGACTGGAAAAGGGGAATTATAAAAGGGAAACAAGGAAGTTCCTGAGGAACTGCAGGACAGTCAGTCTCCCCTCAGTGCCTGGAAAGATTGTGGGAAAGATACTCCTGGAAACTGTGCTAAGTCGTGTGGAAAATTAAGAGGTGATTGGTGGCAGCCAACATGGCTTGACTAAGAGCAAATCGTACCAGACAAATTTGGTGGGCCTTTTGTGACATGGTTACCTTATTGGTGGATAAGGGAAGAGCAACTGATGTAATCTACCGGGACTTGTGCAAAGCATTTCACAATACCACACAGCATCCTCTAAATTGGAGAGGCACAGATTTGATGGATGGATCACTTGGTGAATAAGGAAGTGGCTGGACAGTTTCACTCAAAGTGTTGCAATCAATGTCTTGATGTCCAAGTGGAGGACAATGATGGGTGTTGTCCCTCAGGAGTCATTACTGGGGCCAGCACTGTTTAACATGTTTGTCGGTGACATGGACAGTGGGATTGGTGCACCATCAACAAGTTTGCCGACAACACCAACATGTGCAGTCAACACACTGGACGGAAGGGATGACATCCATAGGGGCCTTGACCAGCTTAAGAGGTGGGCCTTTGCCAGGAGTGAATGGCTTCAAATTGAAGGAAGGTGGGTTTAGATTAGATATTAAGGAAGAATGTTTTTTTTTTATGAGAATGATGAGACAGTGGAACAAGTTGGCCAGAGAGCTGTAGATGCTTCTTTGTCAACGTTCATGTTGAATGGGTGTTTGAGCGACCTGGTCTAGTGGAAGGTATCCTTTGCCATGGCAGGAGTATTGGAACTGGATGGTCTTTAGGGACCCTTACAATCACAACTATTTTATGATTCTGTGATTTGGAATGCTGATGTGCACCAAAGATCCAAGACTGCTGGCATTTGCTGAACTGTACATGATAATGTTGTTAGCAGTCGCATTTCATATTGTGGCACAAGTTGCATCTTGTCCTTACCTTTGTGTAAAAACATTGAATTTATACCACAGTAGTGCTTCTTATTTAAATGAAAAATGACTGTATAAAGCTGTATTTGAATCCAGAGGCAGCATTTTATTAATTAGTAAGTAACGATATGATGAAATTGACTAATACTGCCTTTTCTTTTCCAATTTTTCTTTGAGGAGTGCCTGTTATGAAAGTGTGTGCAGAAACAAATTGTTTCCTTATGTCTCTAAAAACATGTTGTAAATGTTTAATTTAATTTTAATGACAGTGACAGTTTAGAAAGGAAATGCTATTCAAAGACAAGAAGTATAGCAGTAAGATTTTAATTTTATGAGTTTTAAATAAAATATTAGAAATATATTCTGGAATCACAATATTAACATTCATGTATATAGATATGTATTTTTGTCTTGTTAACATCAAACTATGTTTGGAAATTTTCTTGAAAATTTCCAACACGGATGCAAAATCTAGGTACCTGTTCTTTTAACTTCATGTTAGGATAAAAAGCATGCAGTTGGTGAGTGGGATTTAGCAGTGCTACCAGCATAGCTGTGTGCTTTGGGGCTGATTATAATCACTAGGGAGATTGAAGTGCATTGAAAACCAGAAAATCTGGACAAGCCTTTTAAATGAATTGTTGTAGTCCTCTAAGAGGATTTCAGAATGAAGGTATCTGAATGCATTCACATGTGTGGGGAAACCTGAGTGCATATATGCATTCCTGGGCCCTGGAGTAATTTCATGTAATACTAGCATAAACTGTGTTACTGTAAAGTGCATGTTGACTTGGATAGTGCCTTCCAAATCCATTCAGAGTTGTTATTAGTGTGAGGACACTTCTGATGGAGAACACGGATCTTCTTCAATTGCACTGAGTGATTTTTAACGATGCTTCAACATTGGAGACTGAATAATTGAGCCTGGAAAAGAGTGTTTCAAAGTAGATTTGAAAGAATATGAGCAATTGGTCCATCTAATACTGACTTTTTTTGTATTTGTTTCTCACATGGTTAAAAATAATAATTTAGTGTTTATGAAGTCATCTCTAGTTTGTGTTCATGAGGAAGCTGCCTTAATATTTGCAGCTGAAAGGTTCTTCTGCTGCATTCCCAAATTTAACCTTCAGCTTCTCTTCCCTGTAGCATAGCTCTGGTTGCATTGTGAAATGAACAGCTGATATAATCTTTGCTACCTTTATTTCTTTCTGCACAAAGAGTTTTGTTTCTGTTGTAGAAGAAAAACAATATTTTGAAGTGTGTCCACCAAGGTACAGCTAAAAAAATCATAGAAGTCAGAAAAGAATTCTCATTATTTGCATTAAGAAAATATCAAATAATTCAAATACATACATGGCAAAAAACTTCCTGAAATTTTGACTATGCTTCTAAATGATCACCAGTTACTGGTGATGAATCTCTATGTTGGTATGAGTGAACAGAGAAAAGCTTACATTTAGATGTCCTGAAGTTAGTGTTCTGGATGTATTTTGAGTGGTTGTTTTTTTACATTTTATGCCTCTTGCAAATTAGCCCACAAGGTTATGAAGATATAGGTAAGCCAATGAGTTCATGAGTTTGAGATGCTACAGCTATAGATCTGTACACAATTTTTTCATGTTGTAAAGTGGATATGAAATAGAATCATAGAATGGTTAGGGTTGGAATGGACCTTAAAGATCATCTAAGCCCAACCCGCCAGCCATGGGCAGGGACACCTTTCACTAAACCAGGTTGCTCAGGGCCCCATCCAGCCTGGCTTTGAACTCTTCCATGGGCATCAACAGCTTCTCTGGGCAACCTGTACCACTGTCTCACCACCCTCGTGGCAAATAATGAACTGCCAATGAGTTTTAGAGTAGATCAAGTTTGCACCATCGCTTATGTTGTGTCTTTGAGATATTGTGGATTTAACATATTTAATGTATGTAAAATATTACATTTGAAGAGATCTGTGGTGATTTTCCATGCCCATATTTGATATGAAAACTTTTTTGCAAACGAAAGCTCTTTTTTTCTTATTGTCCAGATATCCACAAATAAAAAACAATATGAGAGAGGGTGTTGATAATTATTATTTATGTTTGCTCTATGCACCTAGTTTGTTCAAATAGCCAATTTACTGCCAGAGACAACCCGCTTCCTGACCAGTAATTCCATCTACAGCCTCAAGCGGGAAAAAGAAGATACCGGGATAGATGTAATTAAACTTCTGGAGTTGTTCATTTTAGTAGCTGCTTCCTTTGAAAATTCCTTTAAGATTAGTAGGATGTTAAGACCCATAGAAGTGAAAATGTATTTGATGACAAGAGAACAGAGACATGGTACTGCAGTGCTTACAGCAAAGACAGCTGATGTGGGAGATGACAGAGCTCTTGGGGAGATATTTATGCCATAATTGCTGCATTCCAGGTGCAGCAGCCCAAGAAAATAAATCTCTCGATCATCCCTTAAAAAAAAAAAAAAAGTTGTGTTGAAGCACCGTGTGATTTTTTTGACTCGACTATTGACCTTGGATTTCCTAAGCGACAGAGAATAAAAAAAGGTGTGATTTTGAAGTACTGGCACACCTTTAGCTACAGCATGCAGGTGGGTGTAAATGTAATAATGTTGTAGACATGAAAAAGGGGCAGAGTAGATGGGCACATCTGCTGACAATCTTTCTTTTTAATTTGGAGCCACCTGAAGGCAATAACTAGCTGGATAATAACTCGATCTCCATACGGCTTCTGGTTTTACAGATTAATATTGTGCAGCATGGGAAGGGAAAAAGGAGTCTACTTTTAACTCTGGCTTCTGTTTGCCTTTTTGTGAGCCTGAGAACATTTCCTGTCTGCTTGGTGATGGGAAATGTAACCAAAACAAGCATCAATGAGTGACATTTCTCATGGCTGGCTTTTGACACTGAGGTTTCTGTACCACCTCAGAGATGCTGCAACATGCATGAAGAGGAAAGGAGACCAGATCTTTACCATGTTTGCAGCTAACTCACTTCAGTACTCTACCTTGTTGGTTTCTGAGTATATATTGCATAGTATCTAAAATACATTTCCCAGCTATAATTCCTTAGAGTCCAGTGTTGCAAGGAGCAGGTGAATATTGTCCAATAAAATACATGTACTTCTGTGAGAGGCATATTTTGAAATAAGGAGTTTTACTTTGGTCTAGAATTTATATATAGAATCTCTACTTATAGTTTACATATTTTTGCTTTTGTATCTTTCCATACTTTCCTTCCTGTATGTGTTCTCATATTTCCTTTCTAAATTGTAGATATGAGGGAACAACCATTTTCCTTGAAAAGGGCTTTACTTTTGCTTATAATATACGGCCATTTTAAGAAAAGTCAGCAGTCCACAAGGGTGCTGCCAAACATGGGATTCTATGAAATGGGACTTTAGGAAACACAAACCAAAATCAACAGCCCACAGAACCCTGCAATCTTGAGATGGATAGTACTAGGAAAAAATGCCCATCCTGCTTGTTTTTCTAGAAGGGTTTTGTGCCAGATTATAGCTCTTGCCCAAAAAAAAAATAGTTTTGCAATGCACATTCCCTTCACCTGCCATGCAGAGGGCATGGGGAGGAAAGGGGGATGACTGATGGAAGAAAGGAACAACAGTGAGATAATTTGTTCTTCGGCTGTGTTTCGTATTGATGCTACACTAAATTGCTGTAAACACAGGTTAGGAGTGCAGATTAGGATGTTGTATCAATATTGGCAACTTTACTAGAATCTGTTGCCCTATTGAATTGTTTAATTGCTTTAATGAGAGAATGTGAAGATATGAAACTCTTTAGGAAGAATTTGTGAAGGAGACAGTCAAGTCACCTCTTTTTTCAACCTGTGCTGAAAGATATCCTTCTATTTGTTGGAAATGAGAATTTGGAGTTTCAGTTTTGAAGGGACACAGGCATGGACAAGTGAAAGCTGGTAGATAAATGGTAGATACTGTTGCAGAGTAAAACTCTAGCTACTTCTCATGGGTTTCAGGGAGAATGTGCGCCATGGGTGAATAGGATCCAGAGATCCCAGTGAAAGCAGCTGGGAACTCCATCCTCTAGACTCTGCTTTAGGACGTTGGCCATTGTCTTCCCTTCCCTCGGTGGGGCTTTAGGCCCTGCAGAAGTGCATTACCTGTCCCTACATAGGCTGTGTGCTTATACAACAGTTCAGAAGCTTCTATGATGTTGTGAGTCACATGTATGTTTATATGCTTGTCTATCCATAGTTATTTTTAAAAGACAAGGCTTGGTATTTTACTTTTGACATCTTTCTGTTCCTCGATGTTATTTACAGGGTCAGGGTTTGCTGTTATTACTTTATCTTTTAAGAATGCTGGGTAAGGATTACATTTGATGTGGCACATTCTTGCTGTTCTACATATTGTCCCATTGAATATTCTTCACAGAACTGTATGATGGAGCTCAGACATAGTTTGTTTCGCCAGATAGGGAAAGTAATGAAATTCTAGTATGAAATAATAATACTGTGATGTTGTTCCACGTTTGAGAGAGATTTGGTAGCTGTATTAAACCAAAGCTCTGCTTTGACAGTGGACAGGAAGACTGTGTCTGAACTAAGAAGTTAAACTTGCGTGGGAGTATCCTCTGGCACTTAGGATACGAGCAGCCCATGATGAAATCATAAAGCTCTTACCCTCCAAAAGAAGGTGACCACATCCAATCTTATGGGATTTATCTCTGGGCTGTGTTTTTCTCCTGTGGTGCTTGGGAGTCTGCCAAACCTGTGTCAAGAACTTGTCTAATAACTGAACTGCAGAGACAATTAAAGTCTACTGTCTGGATTTGCTTCTTGATGCTGTTTAATTTGCTGATGAAGAAGAGGCCAAAGAGGAGTGTTTGACTACTTATCTCTGGTTGTGTTTATTGAGGATCAGCACTCCAACAGATGCATCTCATGTGTTTAGAAACTCATTTTATCTTATCACTGCTGAAGACTTTGTTATGGTTTTGCATTAAAACGACATACATGCTACTTCCCTCCCTTCTCTTGGAGGGAAAAAAAGATTTAAAATGGAAGAAGGAGCCTTATATCACTGGCTGTTATACATGAGGTTCTGGGATGATAGAACTGAAAGAACTTGTCTTTTCCATGAGGTACTTTTTGCCCTTCCTGTAAGATTTCCGGGGATGATAGTGATTTCTTTTCACCATAAGATATAGTAAACTCTCTTGTGTGCTTTGAGTGCATGCCTGGCGTGTGTGTCTCTGCATACTCACACACATGCATGCATTTCCCATGTATAGAGGAGGTCTGTAGTATCTACGTATGATTTCCAATGATTAGCATTAAGTGACAGTGACAGGTCATGTGCGTGCTGGGGCTTGGGCCCAGCAGGAGGTGGTGCACATGCACCTTCAGCATTAACACAATTGACATCCGCTCAGGAGAAGGGTGGCTGGGCCTTTCCTTAGGAAACATATGCCAAAACTATTATCAGAGTCTACGTCATGGCCTGCAGCAAACTGGACAGGATGTTAATGAGGAGGGAATTGTGGAAGGAATCTGAATGCATCCCATATTATTGAAACAGAATGCTGAATAAAGAGATTATTTCCATTACTGTGCCCTGTCAGCAATCTCAGTATTTTGATCTTTATCAGGTTTATGCTGATAAAGGTTTATTTTTCATGACTTAGTTGATACAGGTTTGGGAGTGTTTTAAATTCAATAAATAAATAAATAAATAAATTTAAACATCTGGGGGGGCTATAAAAGACTGTGGAGCCAGGACAGCTCATTATTTCTCCTTGACGAAGAAATCTCTGGTGCACCCTGTGATGTCTGTGACAGTGTGTAATAAGGCACTCTCCTATGTCAAACTCAGAGTCATAATTCTGTCTTATCTGCTGCAATAATGAGACTTTTTGCACTACTGAACTCAGCAGAAGTTATAGGTGAAAAGAAGATGGCGTGCATTTTGCAAATATTTACAAAAGGTGGAGGCCAAGGAATTAAAATTGATTGTTTTTTTTTTGTTCAGGGACCTTGCTTCAGAACCTAGCTTGGAATTAAAGTTGTGTTGATGATTCAAATGGTGCCTGGCACTAATTTAATTTTGTATTTGGCAATTTTCTGTAGGAGTCCTTGTTCAATATTTTATTGCTTACTTTGCTTCTATTTGTTCTTCCTTTATCTTTTTCTTCCTGTCCCTCTCCCCCTCCCTGAAGGTTTGCCTGCATAGCAAGAGTGAGATAGCTAAAATAAATACCATTGGTGATAATGGCTGTCCATTTAAAGCAAATTTTTAGAAGTGTTTTAGAAAGCAAAATACCAAACCAATATCAAAACACATTTTTTTTTTCCCAAGATGCCAGCTGTTAAGCATCTGCATTCTTATGGATTGAGCATAAGTTCAACATTACTATTTGTTTGATGTCCCTTGAAATGTTAGGCTGTTTATTCATAAAATTAATTAAATATGGCCAGTGTCATAGCAAGTCCATTTTATCATTAATTTTCAGCTGCCTTGTCTTCCCTGGACAATGGATGTAATTGTTCCTACACCTTGGCTAAAGTGCAATAACTAACATAAGGTAAGTTGTAATATGAGTTAGCAGGGTGACGTTGCTCTTGGCCTCTGGGCAAAGTATTCCCATACTCCCTTGCCTTTGTGACAGTTTTACCAAATGTCACCTTGTGTGCTAAAATAAGTCTTGCTGTTCTCTACCTCAACAGAAGTGACCTCAACTCTGACCTGGAACTTCCCTGTCTTGGGTAGAGATTGTTCATGTGCTAGAGTCATTCCAGCCGCAGCTCCTTAGGCCCCTGAGGTGGAAATCTGTGCCTTGGTCTGCCAGAAATTAGAGCTTTGGTGATGCAAACCTATCAAACAGCCCTCCACTGGCAGTCACTGTCACTCATTGTCAACCTGAGGTTGTTTTAAGGAACCAGCTACTGGTAAAGGGCTATTGAAAACTTTTCTTTTTTTTGTTCTTAAATTTTCCTTTGCAGGGAAGATACCTGTTAATATCAGGTACTTAAGAAAGGGAGAAGTTGGATCTGATCTATTTGTTTTTGTGCCACACCATTATTCCAGGTGACCTAGTTTAGGATTGTGATGAGATCTGAAGAGCAGAGTATTGAAAATGTTGTTTGTGAGGGCCTGTGTGCCAGAACAGTATGGGGTGAAATCATCTTAATGAGATGCTAGATCATCTATAAAATGCATCTCTCAGTAAATACCAGGACTTATTTTCCTAGAGGAACACAATGAACCTCTCACAAGAATTCACTTTTCTAAGGCTGGAAAAAAATAAGTAGATGCTGTAGTTCTTTTAAGGGTTAAGCAGAAGCAATTTTCTGCAGTACCCCACAGTTTCAGCTACATGGCAGTTGTCACTGTCAGCCTGCTCTAGATTCACATCTAATGATGGAACATTGGACAAACCTCTGTGTGAATTTCTCCTGAAATAAAATAACTTTTTTGGTTTTTTTTAAAAAAATAATCATGGAGATATTGTTTTATTATTGTAAATCAAGATCCAGAACCTGAGAGTCCAAAATACTACTGTAGCTTCCATCTGAAAATCAAGGCCATTCAGGTGGTATCATATCCACACCCTTTCCAGCTTTATTTGACCCAAGAGAAAATTTGGATAAGTGCTTGCTAACCTTTACTGAGCAAGAGGAGTAACTTAATAAACGTGATTTTCCCCTGGAGAGTTTTATTGCCTGGCTTAGTTTAGGTGTCCCTCTTGACATTTTTCTACCCATGTTCTGATTCTTCCAAAGAACACAGTAAAGAGACTAGTTGCCTTGATGTTCCCCTGGAAGAAACACAATATTTGTTGATCAGGGCCTTAGCCAAACAATTACACCACGCACAAGCCAGTAAGAAGGGCAGACTTTTACTGTTCTCAATTTGCAGGGGGAATGTCATAAACTATATGAGTTTTCATTATCTCATTCTTTGTAGGGAAAAGGTGAAGTATGGGCAATGGTGAGGAAGCAGAACATTTTTTGTTTTTCCTTAATGTGTCCTGCTAGTAAATTTGTACTGACTGCAGGTTGTGTTATAAAATGAATGAATAAAAGATGAATAAGGGTTATTTACAGACAGGAAGTTGCCTTGCTTTTTGTTTCCCCATTCTGATTCTGGTTGATGACATCCTCTAGTTAATTAGTTAGTTTCTGTGAGTAAAATTCATAATAATCTGTTAGTGTTTTTCAAACTATTAAAAAAAATTAAAATGTTTCCCACTTCTCTATCCTTGCTTAGAGTAGAATCCACATCTATCAAATGGAATACATGCATGACTCTATTGATTTTTTTTCTCTCAGTCTACATCATTAACCACAATAAATTCCATATTGAAATAATAAATGTGTCTTCTCACCAGGAGAATGGCATTGTTTTCCTTTTCACTTACAGACCTGAGGAATTATTTCTGCTTGTTTGTTTGCTGCGTTAGCATTTCTTTGCAACTCATGTGTTACCAAAAAACCTCCCTTGACAGAAAACCTCCACTTTTTAATTGTCCCACTCCTGCATGAGTCACTGAGTGCCTCAGTCCAAGGGTATACACTAGAAATAGAGCTGATAGCCTATTTAATGGACTTGCAGGCTGAAGTAAATAACACAACTCCATCAGTAGGAGGTGAAAATTCAGACACAATTTTATAGATGGATTGGTCTGGCTATTGTTAACATTTTTCTTGTTTTTAAAGCCTGTGTTATGAGACACATACTGATACATATGCAAATGCATAGATATGCGTATTTAATAAGACAGAAATTTTTTTGGCTGACTGGATATCTAATTCTCTACAGAAAACAATGGTAATGAACATGAAGCTGTCACCTGTCAAATCATTATAGTTAGATTTTACATTATACCCTGATATATCTCTGCTTTGCCCTCTGATGTGTACACTACATTATGTTGCACATTACTTCTTAACAATCATGCGAACAATACCCATCCTTGTTCCACTGTTGGACAGGAACTTTATAGAGCATGGGTAATTGTTATCCAAATAACCTCATTGTGATTTTAGCAAAGAAAAGTGAAATGTGGTTAATATGGGATGTTTTGGTATTTTAAATTATTTTTGGCTTTCAAAGAGCATAGTTCAGTTTTCTGGGCCAAAGGACTTAATTTATTCTTAATGCTTCATACTTCATTTTTTAAAGTGTTATCTAACTTGGAAAGAGTTTTTTTGTTTTCTTGACTTAATATGCTTTAACTTCATATACAGAATCTTTTCTCATATTGTTCTTTCTTGGTAGGGTTACTTTACAGGTAACTGGGAGCATTGTAGCTTAAATTAACATGACATGGGGTGATTCCTTATTGTTTTAGCTTTGATGTAAGAAAAATTGGAGATTGTGGCTGATAATTTGCATAAATAGTATTTAACTTTCTCTTCCATATATTTTTCTAGTCAATCACTTGGAGGTGGACACAGAATAAAACCTCAGCTATCAAGTTCTGAATAAAGCATTTTAGAATTCTGGTTTGCAGCCCCTGGTGTACATCTCCTTCCCTTGATTAAGATTCATTTCCTGTCATGCTACATTTTGATCAGCTTAAGGTGCATCAAAATATAGATATACAATAATAAAAGATTTTAACATATGTTTTAGCTAAGGCATGTTAACAGCTCACTTTTAAATCTTTGTCTAGATAAAGCCTATGGCACCATTCCACATTGACTTGTGTATAAATAAGGGAGGACCTTTAACTCCGTCCTTGGATGCTCGGCCAGGCATCTGTCATATTTTGTGATTCACAGTCTAATGAATAGTTTTGTGCCCTATGTGTAAACCAGAAGAACTGAGTCTTTTTTTTAGAGCTGTATGAGTAAGTGGAAAGTCACAAAACTGAGACTTGCAGGTGAATTACTGCTGGTAATAAACTAAGATTTAAATCAAAATATGAATTTGCTTTCTTGCCAAAGATACAGTTACAAATTTTTTCTCGTAAATTGTTCTGTGCATATTATGTCTCAGTTCCTGTATGGGTCACAATGCACACTCTGTTTTCATTAATTATACATACCCAGTGTGCACCCGGTGTGGGTTCTCTGGAACCCACAGATTTTGTATTTCAAAATTGACGTGGCAATGATGTATTCTTCAGTATTTTGTGGCAATTTTATCAGTACCAAAAAATCCTACTTCAACCTTGATTTCATTTTTTGCAAAGGGTATTTCTGTCCCCCTCCCTGTTCATTTGAAGGATGTTTAAGGGCCTCTGTAATTATCTGAAGATACAAAACACGCTAGAAGAGAAAATGAAGCAGGAGATGACACTGGCTCTTACCAAGGGCTGATTACACTTCTGAGACATAGGTCTTGGCAGTGAAGTACCTTAAGCCTTGAGGAAAATTTCATACCTGTTGATGATTTATAATATTTGATACACTGAAAAGAAGGAGTTCTGCCTTATATAGTGTAATTCATGCCAATAAACCTTTACAAATCAAAATATAATGTATATCAAGATCTGAGAATTGGGATATTTTGATCAAAACCAATGCAAATGCATTCTTATATAATAGTAATAATAATGAAAAAAATAAGGACAAGAACAGCTAAGGAAAAAGTATGTATTTTTTTCCCCTCAAAGAGCAATATTTGAACTTGCTGCCCATGGAGCATTATTGACAAGACTTTTATTAACAGTGATAATCACTTCCTGCTCTGGTCCTAAAAGACCATGCTTTTAAGAGCCATCTCCCCTTCCAGATTCCTGAAGTAGGAAGGGATTAATAGGTGGGATGTGACACTAGAAATATTCTTATTCATAGGCCTGAAGAAGGTCTCTTTTACACTCAGATAACCTGTTACTCTGGGCAAGAGGTTTTGGTCAGTTAAATTGCTTTTGGCTTTTCCATCATGCCGTGAGTTAGTCAATATTGTAAGAGAAAAGAGATGAGATACAATGGTGACAAGCAGCAAGTTAAAGTTTTACTTAGTCTGGTATAATTGGAGAATATTATAGAAATTGTGAAAGGGAAGCATATAGGGATTTTCCATTGAACAATGTACTTAAAGTCTTTTAGGAGTAAACCCAAAGGATATATGAGTCAATGATAAACAGTATGGTTTCACACATGTCCAAGATACTGTCCTGCCCCTTGAGGAGATCCAGTTATTTGACCAGAGACCAAGTACCTTTTAACAATATATTTTTAAGTGACTCATCATTGTTCTGAGCAAACACAGGATATATGTGTCACAGCAAGAGAAAATAAGGCAGTAAACTTATATAACATTTTTAAGCCTTCAGATAAGTTTTGAATCAAATACTCCATTCTGTCACATTCTGTTCTCTACTATCAGGCTTAGCTTATTTCTTCTTTTATTTATTGACAGGATTAAGGAATAAATTTCTACTTGTTTTTACACATTTTGAAATAATTGTGGTTATAACAAATCTTTAAGTAAAATGCTGAGAACACATTTTGTATGTGCTTAAGAAAAGACACAAAATAGGGTTTATGACTCCTCTGTCATGCAGCTGAACACATCTTAATATTATTTAGTCTTTTGTTATCAAGACTTACCCTAAAACCTTTGAACAGTGCAACCCGTGGAAATCCAAAAATGCTGGAATTAAGGCTGGACCAACATATCTTACTGTGAAAAGAAAGAAAAAGGTAAATCAGCATTCTGATAAAGTTGGAGGTGAGTAGAGGTGGTTGGAGGACCCGTTGGCTCCCTCAGTTTTCTAGCTTTCCAGTCTGTGATATGTGCTACAACTTACAGCCGGAGCTGTTTGTGAGCAGGACACATGTAACATAAATAAAAAGGGCAAGAAGGAGGACCTATGAACTACTGACCAGTCAGCCTTACCTAAATCCCTGGAAAGGTGATGAAGTGCCTCACTCTGAAGGACACATGGAGGACAAGCAGGTGATCAGAAATGGTCAACATAGATACACTAAAAGTAAATTGTGTTTGACCAGCCTGATTGCCTTTCTGTGATGAAAGAGATTCCTATACGGATGAGGGGAGAACAGTGGATATTGTTTACCTTGCCTTCAGTAAGGCTTTTCACACTGCCTCTCACAATATGCTTATAGGCAAGATTTGAAAGTGCAGACTGAAGGAGTGTGTAGGTGGGATGGATTAAGAACTGGCTGAGCAGCAGATCGAGAAGATCATGATCAGTGACAGGGCCTAGTTAGAGGCCTGTCACTAGTGGTGTCCCCCAGGGTTCTCTGCTGGGCCCAGTATTGTTTAACTTATCCATCAGTGTCTTGGATGAATGGGCAGATGCCTTTTTAACAAATTCACTGACAACCCAAAGCTGGGAGGAGTGGCCAACACCCCAGAGAGCTGTGCAGCCTTCAGAGGGACCTTGACAGGCTGGAGGGATGGGCAGAAATGAGCCTTCTGAAATTCAACAAAGGAAAGTGCAGGGTCCTGCCCCTGGGGATGAATAACCCCAAGCACCAGCACCTGCTTGAAAGAAGCTTGTGGAGAAGGACCTGAGGGTCCTGGTGAACAACTAGGTGTCCATGAGCCAACAGTGCCCTGGTGGCCAAGAAGGCCAGTGGGATCTTGGGGTGCATTAGGAAGAGCATTGCCAGCAGGTCAAGGGAGGTGATCTTGCCCCTCTACTCTGCCCTGGTGAGGCATATCTGGAGTGCTGTGTCCAGTTCTGGGCCCTGCAGTACAAGAGAGACATGGAACAACTTGAACAGGTCCAGTGGAGGGCAACAAAGATGATCAGGGGACATGAGCATCTCTCTCATGAGGAAAGGCTGAGAGAGCTGGGCCTGTTCAGCCTTAAGAAGGGTGACAGAGGGGACCTTATCAGTGCCTCTAAGCACCCTCCCTGAAGGGAGGGTGTCAAGAAGATGATTCAGGATTTTCACAGTGTCAAGCAACAGAACAAGAACAAATGGCCAGAAACTGATGCACAGGAAGTTCCGCTTAAATTTGAGGAAGAACTTCCTTACTGTGCAGGTGACGAAACACTGGAACAGATTGCCCAGAGAGGCTGTGGAGTCTCCCTCATGCAGGATATTCAAGAACCATCTGGACAGAATCCTGTGCTATGTACTCTAGGATTATCCTGTATGATTCGAGAGGTGGGACCAGGTGACCAACTGTGGTGCCTTCCAATCCGATCCATCCTGTGATTCTTTGAAATACAAAATTTATAAATATAGTAACTGTAGAGTGGAAAAATAATCTTAACGTTAATCTTAAACTGAACACAGCACCTAGGAACTGTACATTAAATACTCAACCAATGTATTTCTCCTCAACTTCCAGTTAAAACTAAAGATTGCCTCATTCTCAATTATTTTTACACTGCAGATTAATAAGCGGAAATGGGGAGAAACAATTATAGAGCAATGGAAAACCTCACTGTTATGTAAAGCAAAGAAAATCTCACTTCTTGATAATAGGCACACCACATCTGTAGAGTTTGTTTTATGTTTTGGGAAACATTTTTGTGCCCGTAAGTTCCTTTGCTTTGTGTTTCATATTCTAATATAACTTTGTAAGCTGGTGAAAGATACTACTGCCTGAGTAGGTGCACAGTTAATCTGTGACAACAGCACAGTATCTATAATCTTTTGAAATTCTAATGCTGGTAATCCAGACCCCTGTTAATGATTCTATGCACTATTATTTATTTATGCCATAAACTTTATCTTATAGAAGGAAAGTTTCATGTTTTGTTTTGTTGGGTTTTTTTTTTATTTTCTCTCCACTTTGGATTGGATGTTGGTGTCCTTAGAAATCAAGATCCTGTGACCCAGAGGGAAGACTTCAGGATTAGAGTTCTAGCACAGATTTGTCTGTTGTATCATGCCTCTGAAGGTCCCCAGCATGGAGTTTGCAGAACTTAGTCTCCTTTCTTAGCCACTCTTTGCCCTACTTGTTATAATAAACCTCCCATGAATTTTCTCAGTGCCTTCCAATGAATTTTCTCAGTGCTCTGGAAGATGACTTTAAATAGCAGTGGCATGGGCACATTAATGGCAGTCCACTAGGCCAGATAACACATAGTTTAAAATTGAGGGCATTGTGCTCCTTCTTGCATGGTATTTTCCTGTAGGCTTTTTTCAAGCCACAACTAGCTGTTTTCTGTTTCTAAAAACAATTTGCAACTGTTCATATTAGCAAATTTTTTTAAAAATGTGAGAGATGAATGTTTACAAGATTAATTTCTTGGTCACGCTAATTAGTTGTTTACAGACACTCAGTTTTGGAATCTTATTGGACATCTAGCAGACCAGAGATTAAATGTTCAAAAGCAAATGCATTAAGTTGGATGCCAGATATCTAAATCAAAGTTGATGGAATTTAATGGGACTTCAGGTCCTTTTGACAGTTTCAGCTTTGATGTTGCAAGGTGGCTGAAAACTTGTGTATAGTTTAGTGTCGCTGAGACTTGGTTTTAGGTACAGCTATTTAACCTTTGGCAATCACAGAGAACTTTATAGTTCTTGGCTTCATGAAGGATGATGATCTGCTGGGGAATGATTGTTTTATCAGTGAAAATGCAAAAGTGGCTGTAGCTCTGTTTGTCTGCCCAGTCTCCTTTAAAGCTTCAGTCCTGTGGGTGATACATTATCAGGCCCATTCCAGTTTCCTGTTTATATAGGGTCTGGCTTTGATGCGAGTACAACAGATTAAGAAGCAGAAGCAGAGTTCCTGTTTTAGTACTTTCTCATCAAGATGTATATAAATCCAGTGACACTGTGCTGACAATTATTAAAACATCAGACTGGCGAGCACATACTTTTACATCAGCACCAAAGATTTAAAGGCATACAACCTCAGCAGCAGCCCCACTAGTTCATCTTTCATCAAAGATACAGATTAGGAAGAAATTTTTGCATTTTGTTGTACATGTGTTTTAAGCTAAGGAAAATCATTCTGAAAAGGCTGATTTGTCTATACAAGAGAAGTTAAAAAAATAATTCCTGCATTAAATTAAGTTTTTGTCTGAAGTCCATTTATCAACTAAAAGGATCTGGAAACTTGTTTGTCTTTTCTGGAAATTTCTTAGTTGCATTTTGCATTACAAAGTCATATGATTTCCATGCAGTTTCAATGACTTTAGCAAAGTTTCTTGCCATTATCTCTTTCTATGCTTTTTTTTTGGATACATTATAATTCTCCTCACCATAGAGCTCCTCCTGCCTGGGATTGGGATAGAGTAACCTGTTGCCCTGACTCTTACCACTCTTGCTAATTATCTTTTTGGTAGCCCAAAATTTTGGTTTCAGTGTGGAATTATGTTATTCCTTGCATAATGTTCTGTCAATGTGTTGCCTGGTACAGTGGTACACCTCCAGCAGAGTGGTCTGCGAACCATGTACGCTTCTTATTCAAAAACAGACAATAGAAAAACACGGTGAAATAATAACAATCATCATCATCATCATCATTATATAATTATTTGTGTTTGTAAATAAACCTAATTTAAGTGGTAAGTCCTAAGCCTTTTGTCACAAAGATGTGTAGTTATTCAGAGTAAGCTTGTGAAAATTCCACAAGAAAGTGAGCTCTAAAGAAAGTCCCAGCTTCTTGGAAACTCATGCAGGCGGATCTGGACACTTTTTTCCCTTGGTCTGTGGCTTCTCTTGGGAAAAGCTTTATGATGACCCTGCTCCACATTAACTTTTCCTGAGTTAAGTTTCCAAGTTGACTATAAATACCAAAGCGTGTATTGTAATGCAACTTGTCTGTAGTATCAATCCCAGGTAACTCTGGATAACAAACTCAGTTCTTTCCCCCAGCAATAGTGGCTGTAAGACTCAGGTGCTTAGGGTACTCTTTTTAAGCTACACCTTGTGTTAGCAAGTTTGCTAGTCTTCTAGTTTAATTGGTATGTGAACTTAACACACCAGTTTCTCTTTCTGACTTGATGATGTTTACAAACTCCTATTATATTCTAATTGCCTTGTTTGGGAGTTTAATCAAGAAATATTACATATGTCTATGCATATGAATTCCATAACACACAATACAATCTAGTGACAGTACCTATGATAACTACAGTATGTTAATGAAAGAAAGCTTATACTTTCAGCTCTTTGAATAATCATTTTGCTATCTATTTACATTTTAGAACTGGCTATATATAATTTATGCTTTGGTATCTATGCTGTTAATGACTATATGTTCCTTTCTCCTTGTGGCTGTATTACTTACATTTACTTAATGAACCAGAATGTTTAGAAAATAGAAGGAGCATAGTCTGGTATAAAAGTACTCCCTTCAGAGAAGGTTTAGCTGTCAAATGTTAAAACTAACTAAGAACTAATTGTGTTTAAGAATTAAACCAGAATTAAACTTGCACTTACTAAGGTACATACATGCACATTGGAACTGCTGAACCCAGAGGTAGACTGGGTTATTCTTATATTAGTTTTGAAGTTATTAGGTATTGGAAAAAACAATAACAACAACAACAACAACAACATCAAAAAAAACCCCAAAAAAACTAAAACCAAAGTAAACCTCCCCCCTCAAAAAAGACCCCAAACAAACCCCAAACAAACTTTAAATGAGAGTTTATTAAGCTGAGTTTGCTATCTTTACTGATGCACCATGTCACTTCTTTTGTGGAACCTTCCTTCTCCCCATCCATCCCCAATAGAATCAGTGGAATTTAGCTTTCTTAATAAAGGGCTCACAACTGATTTTTGTTTAAAAATCACGCTTACAGCATGTGCTTGTGGAACAATAGATCTTGAGTGGGGTTTTTTAGGTATGTGATATGAAAGCAGATCTCATCATAGTAAATTGAGGTGATATATCTATTTTATAATCTCTCTCTACCAATGAAAAAGGTGTAAGGAATCTCTGTGAACACATCGTATTGTGGTGTTTATGTGTTATCAGTCAGCATATCTGAGAAAACAGTATATTCGTCAGTATAATTCCTAAATTTATTGTTTAGGAATCCTGATATATCAGGATTTTGATTTTACTTTGCATGTCAAATTTCTTACCTGATATGTCAGGAACTTGCAAGGTGACTGAAGAACCAAATTCTTCTCCAGACAAACCCTTATACCTTCTGTGCATAAAAAAGTATATTCATGAGGATAAATGCCTTAGAGGGGCTTTAAACTGTATAAGGGACCCTAATAGGATTTAAAAGCTGTAAAGTTCGTTAGCAGAGTTTATAGCCTACTTGGATGGCTAGGTCTGTATTTATTTTTCAGGCCAAGGTCAATGGTATAAATGGTGCTGTAAAAACTGCCTGTGAAAAACTTAAAAGCATACCACTGACTGAGACAAGGCACTTTCAACAAATATTTGTGCTTGCAAAGTAAACTTTCAGAGCTGGGGCAGAAATGTGGAAGACGACTTTTGCCAGATCTAGACTATAGCTCTTGAGTTTGGGTTGAAATTTTATTTTTAAAAATTTCTTTCTCATAATGTTGCTCTTGAGAATTTTTTTTCTCTTGCCTAGGAGCTATAGTTGGTGATGAAAAGGGGGTATTTGCTTTCCTGGATTGTTTGAGCTAATGTCTCTGGGTGCAAATTGAGACTTCTTTTTCTGAAATGGAATGTATAAAAATTTCTACTTAGTGCCACTTACTGCCATAGTCACGAGGCCACTTAATATATGGCTTGTCACCAACTGCTTCAAAAATGAATGGAAATGTCACAAGCCAATTATTGTAACATATAAATGACATAGTGCAACAAAAGCATACCTGCATTCCAGGAGTGTAATGAGGTGGGGGCTTCCCTTTTGAAACCCTGTGGTTACCTTGGTTAAGTACTTGTTGTCTGTCTTCCACAAGAGGAGCCACAGGGCTTGGCTGGTCCTTATGTGATGCCTGTGGCCAGCCACTGGTGACAGGTATTGCCAGCACATTGCAGCCAGTATTCAGAAATTCTAGCATCACCACTTGGGACTGGGTAAACTGGGCCTTCAGCTGTGTATCTGAACACCGTAGCCATCTAACCTAGCTGCTTAGGTCCTCTTCATCCTCTTGATACAAGTGCATGTTGAATTTCAGTCAGACAAGAAATGTAGACCGGCAAAGCTGGATCTATGCCAAGGCTTGTTTGGCATGCTCAGGGTCAGGCTGTTACAGGGCTGCCCTCAGCTAGCGGGGAGTGGCTGGAATGGTAAGTAAATGCAGTCAACAAACACATAATGTTTATACCAGGTTTGATTTACTCCAATATTTATTTCCACCAGGGCAGTGTTTTATTCTGCTTTAAACCCAACCCAGTCTCCATGAGAGCCTCCAGTATTACTTCTCTCCCTAATATGTCTGAGAGACTTCATAAAGAAAAGGTGGTGGTTCCCAGGCTGTCATAGTCCTTACAAGACATGGTTAATATACAGTGGCTTTTCCCTAACGAGAGATGAACTTCTGCTCCTAACTCACGATCACATACCACATTTGCTGTTCTCCCTCTTTTCATGCAGAATGTAAATATCATGGCAATGTGCATGTAATAAAACTTACAGAGCTTTTAATAGTTCATATGGTGCTGTATACACAGAAGTGGAGCAGCCAGCAGATAAGAAACATAACTATATCATAACTATGCCATCACTACTAGAAAGCTCTTGCTTCAATGGACTTAGCAGCATGCAAGCTAAGTTCTTCCTGCACTAATCAGGCATTGTATCTTGAACACAATAGAGAAAAAAATAAAAAGAGCATTTAGAAAGCCCAACCACAACTGCATACCAACTCTGTTTTTAAGAGAGATAGAAAAAGCTTTTCTCCTTGGCTGTTCTAACTACTCAAGAAGAGTTTCAAGAAATTACAGTTTTATTGTTTTAGGCAGCAGATAGAAACCAACAAACTGAACAGTCCCAACAAATGGCCCAGAGATGAAGAAAAAAAAGAGAAGTTCAAAACAGCATTTTAAAAAAGAAAAACAAATCCCAAACCTTATCAATCCCTTGCAACTTATCTCTAGGCAGAGCTACGGCCCTTTTTCCCCCACATAAGCCTTTTTTCAAGTAGGGAGGGGCAGAGTGGCTGGCAGAATTTGGCAAGCTATCCCATTGCTTTGGAGCCCATTTAGCCCTCAGTTTCATAAGCATCACGAGCAGCTTCAGTTTTAAGCTTCAGACTTTTGTACATGTAATTGGTATTTTATAAATAAATATAACAAATGGGATATATTTTTATTAGCAACAAGTTACTGAAGTTTGTTATTGTGCAAAGGTATAGATTTAGAGATAACTTTTGCTTACTATTAAATATTCAAAGCCTGACTTACATGGGATAGTTGGGATTTAAAGCATGAGATCTTTTTTCTCTGTGCTGGCTTTTACTGTAGGCCAGTGAAAGAACTTGGCAGTGTTTGTTTATCGTTTCTGGAATATGACTAAACTTCCTAATGCACATGTTTTCCAGATGCTAAAATGAAGACACCTAGTGTTTGGGGTTTTTATTTTTATCCTGCAGTGATGGTGTTGGAACAAGTGGCATTCAACCAATAAGCTATATTTTATTTTTTTCCAAGGTAGCTGTTAGGGTATTATATAGGGAAGAGAACTGCAAATGTGTGAACTGCAGTTTGTATGAGAAACAGTTGTCACAGCTCCTAATGCCAAGTGCAACAGACTAGAATAAGCAGAGCTGGAAAAAATAGAAGTTAGGAAGAAGAAAAAAGGAGTGGACTCTGCCTTTAAATCAGTAAGCAGTGACCCTTGTAAGTATAAAATAACCCATAAAAGAGCTCATGTTGCAACAATTATTTGGACAACCACATGCAATTAAGGTATTTGCATATCTCAAGAGGCTGTTAATTTTTTAAGATGTATGTTTTGCTCTGCTTGGCGGCATATATGCTGTCCTCAGCTGAGTGTTATTGTGCTGCATAATATTTGTCATGTTTGTTGGAAAAGTTTAATTGAGCAAGTTTTAGCCATAGATAAATGTCAAATGTATTCTGTGATTAAGTTTTGGGTTTGTATTAGATACCAGCATTTTAAGTTCTAGACATAAAACTATGTACGCTCTCTAACGGCTTTTAAAGAAAACCACAGACTGTTTCTCAAGTTGGTTATACAAGGAGCTGCTCCAAGGGACTTGGTGCTGCAGCCCTTGAAGTCAATAGCTGAGCTCCCACAGATTTTTGTGGTGCAGGCACGGCGCACTCTGCCTTGCAGAGGAGCCAGCTGAAGTCAGCCCTCGTGCTCTGTCAGACAGTTCAAAGGGAGCAAAGCTGTCATCCTCGCTGGCAAGCCTGAGGGGTAACACAAGGACAGGGCGAGGCTGCCAGAGCAGCTCCCAGCACTGAACTCTCCCAGGTGTTATAAATGCTTATTATAATGTTGGCTTTTCGCTAATAGTAAGGTAAATGTTATATAATAGTATTAGGATAAATATAGTGTTAAAAATGCTTTTGCTGTGTGGATGTAGTTTTTCTTTCTTTTAGCAAAGAACTTAGCAAGTGTGTTTTTACCTGACTGGGTGAGATAAACCTCCAAGTGGACCAGAAAGTGAGGCCCAGAACCATTATCAGCACCCCACGGAAAGGACAAAGGGGCCCAAAACTGCTATCAATACTCTAGGAAGAGGCACAAAGCTACTATCAAGACCAAACGTAAGGAAAAAAGGGTCCAAAGCTGTTATCAACCGTCATGGTCTGCAGAATTAGAAGGTCCAAGCCCAGAATCAAAAGGAATAAAACCACAAAGACCAAGAAATGCACATGCTCTAAAAAGGCGGTCCCGAGGAGTGGCCATGCAGAACAGTTCTTGGAAAAAAGAATAAGCATGTAAAAACAGTATAAAAATGAACTATCCCTGGACATCAGGTGTGCTCTTGGCAAAGTGCCAAGACACCCGGCCATACTCATTTGCTTTATTTTATGTTTCTTATTGTCTCTTTATTAAACTTTTAAATCCAGCAGGAGAGTGGACCTTGTTTTTCACACAGGTCACTCCTCCAGCACTTGCTCAGTGAGACACAGGCAGCAGCTGGGATGAGCACTTGTCAGCCTCCTGGGACTCTGGCTGGTGGGCTCAGAACGACCCTGGCCTTCAGGGCTGTGTGCTGGGAGGTGTGGGTTGTGTTTCCAAAGCCCAGCTTTTCTTATGTACTTACTCCATCCCAATTTCAGAAGTTTCAAGCATGCGCTTATGTGTTGGGATGTGTGGACACTTTGGAACTGCTGTTGGCCAAAGAGTCCTGGTGGTCCAGATGGCAGGGATGTTGATACTGTTTCTGCAGGGTCTTGTACCTGCATTTGAAGTGAAAGCTCCCCACATGCTCTGTGCACACACACCACCTCAAAAGAAGTCCTGCTGAAAATTTACCTTTGCTATTGTCACACAAAGTGACTAAAAACCCAGCTCATGCATTTTCATTTAAATAGAGTCTTTCTAGCCCATGTATTATTCAAAGGAACGTTGTCTTATGGAGAGTCCTATTATTCAACTGATTGCATGAAATGTTGGCATAAACCTTTAAGTTAAAGAAGTAGTTATTCTCCTGCACCCTGCCTATGGTATCTAATAATTTTTGAAAAACTGTGTGTGTGTGTGTGTGTGTGTGTGTGTGTGTGTGCGCATGTGCAGGTTGCCTGTGTGGGGAATATGTGATCTCACGGCCCATGGTAAATCTTGAAGCATTCACTAGTGATTCTGTGATAGGCAGGCTCCCTCAGGATATGCTTTTTCTTTGACAGTACAATGTAGAAGTGCCTTGCTAAATATTATTACTCTAAGAAATATAATAAAAAAAATCCAGTGGAGCAAGAAAATTATTGTTACAATAAAAGCCATTCAAATGGACATGCTTATTAACATACCTCTCCATTGCACAAAGACTAAAAGACACAGAGTGTGTTCTGGTCTCCCACATTGCTCTGCATATTTTGACATTATGCTGCAGAGCTGTCGTGACTGCTGTCTCCTGGTTATGATTTTCAAATCCCAGTTGATGATTAATACCTTTGGCTCAGACAGTTGTAAAAGGCCGGTCTTGTACCTGCATACATTTTCATGCTGCTCTGACAGCAGTGATGTGCATTGCAATGTGGAGGGGCATGGGAGGGTGGAACAGAGCTATGAGAGAGGAAGAAAGAGGACGTCTTGCAGGCAATAATTTTTTCGATACCTTTTCTTGGTTTGTCTGGTTAACACCCACTAGAAAGCACACAGCACACACATAAGCACATCACATGAATGCTGCCACCTCTTATGCTGCCACCTTGTACTTACAAGCATCCTAAAACCTTCTGTGAGGAGACAAAAAATGTAGGATTCATGGATAAAGAGCATTCAGTGACCGCAGGTAAAAAGGAAGAGTGGATAAGGTGCAGAATATCCACCATATTCTGCTGGAAACTGTATCTTTGTCAGGGAAAGATTGTTGCCGAGCTGTGTAGGGTAACACAAAAGATGAAGAGAATGTAGTCTGTATGCCTTGTGACAATGGCAAACTTAAATCTACAAAACTACTGATGTGTGCTCAAGGAACATAAATGTAAACACAAGTAGAAAATTATTATGTAATTAATGAAAGTGTTACAGGATCCCTGATATTCTTTATTCTGTTTTCTGACATTGATCTGTCTATCTCTTCTTTCTCCCATCTTCACCTGCTCTCCACATAATCATCATTCCTTTTGGTATCTTCTGTTCCACTGTATCATTGACCCATAGCTTCACAAGTTCCCTTTCCCTCAGTCCCAGTGCTTCATACCTGGTTTTTTGGGCCCCTCTCTCAAAAGGGAAGCATTTTCAAAGTTTTTGTTCATAGATGATTGTCCAAAACAAGCCTAAGGCACACAAAAATCAGTTTGAAGAACCTGGATACACAGTGCACACTGGTGAACATGTAATACCCGTACTTATATTATTTATATGTAAATGTAGCTGTGGAAAATACGTCAGCCCCTTTTGGACTGACATGCTGAGTGAGCTGGATATTTGCGAACAATGCCACTGCGAGTTGTACCCTTCCCCTTTGTGAGTGAGGATGTTTGCTCAGATGGAAGTATTGTTTTGGGTTCGGCAGAGGCTGTGAGCCGGGTGCAGGAAGTGGCTGCGCCCTGACGGCTGTCATTTCCCTGCGCCTGGCTCTGCCTGCTGCCAGCTGCCCGCTCACGGACACGCCGCACAGGCTGCGGCACGGCCGCCTCTGCTGCTGGACCATCTGTGGCTACCTGCTCCTTTGTGCTGTTCTCCACAAATGATAAGGTCGTGATGATTAAACAAATAATCGGAGGCTCTTTCACAATCCTCTGCTCGGATTAGGGGATGTGTGTTCCCACTGAGTCGGTAAACGACAGCAGCCGGGAATGTCTCAAGTGGACGGTGGGGAGTTGGGCAGACCTCTGATGCAGAAGCTGCTTTTCCAGCAGGATGCAAAGGAGATTCTGGTAGACAGATGGCTGGCTGCTCGGTTTGCAGCGTGTCCCTTCAGACCTCAGTCTCAGTTCCTCCCCCTGTAAAAGCATTCATTATGTTTTGTCACTCGATACATTAGTTTTTTTTAATGCAATGCAACCCCACATACATTTAGCAGTCTCTTTCTGCTTGTTTTATGGGGCTCCACAGTGTTTGGAAATGAATTAAAGCATCTGAAAGGCTTGGCAGTTTCATTAGAGAAGGACGGTCCAATCCAAATTAGTGTAACTCATTTAAAATTGAAGTAAAATATTTTAAGGAGAGTGATCAGATAAATATTGGCTAAAACTAATTGGATTTTCAGTAGACAAATTACTGCATTTTTCTCACTACTTAGTGCTCTGTAAGGCTTTCACATAGTATGTGAGAGTTCAGTTCCCTGCCATGAAGCTGAGAAGGATGAGTTAAATCACTGACTGAAGATGCTTTCCAGGTCTTTGGAGGCTAGATGGCTCAGGGATGCTGTGTGGCTCAGCCCTCCAGGCAGCTCAGCCTGTTAGGGAAGAGGTGTTGCCATTTTCCAGTGGTTTTTACAAAGGTTTGCTGATCCTCATGCTCATTGCACATGTGAGGTGATCTGCAGGCTGCCGCTGGCCTCTCCCAAAAAAAGGTGCTCACCAGGATAAGCACAGCATAAAGCCTTTCATCTTACGTGTAGAGTAATCTGAGCTTTGTTTATTTGGGGATTTGGTTTTTGTTTTATTTGTGTTGTTTTGTTTTGTTTTTAATAAACAAAAACAATGCTTATTTTCACTTAATTTCTAGAAGACAGAAAACCATACATATGTTTCCATGGTGAGCTTCCATATTACAATAAGCTATTACTTACAACCAAATGTGATCTACATAAATACTCAATTGTTGCATTTTTTTTCTTTAAAAAGTAATATTATTCCCACTTGAACAATAGAAAATAGAAAAATAGAAATAGAAAACAAGCAGGAATTCTTAAAACCTTATCTGATGTTGGGAGCACTATCATTTGATTCCTTCCAAAACATATTTTCTGAAAAGAGCTGTGCATTTATTTGATTCCTTTGGTACTCATTCAATTCTCCTTTCTTGAATCTCAAAGCCAATGTCTTATGGAAAAAGGAGCTGCTCCTCAAAAAGGTACTCTGTAAGATACAAGGATGTGGGGCCTGAGAAGTGAAACACCCTCTTGTTCCTTAGTACTGAAATGTTTGTATGAGCAGCAGCAGAAACAATGTATTTTAGTGTCTGTGTGGTGGGAAATTGCATGTGGATGCAATTAGAAAATATTGACAGTCACAATGGTGGGTATGCAAATAATTCCATGATATTCTAATGTCTAACTTCCTGTCTGGGAAGAAGTAGAGATAAAAAATGGAGTGGTGCTGTGAGGACCAGTGCTCCATTTATTTTTCTAATGCAAAATACCCTACAGCAGAGCATGTCTATGGGATATGCATTCTCTCAGTTTAGGAGAGTTAGTAGCTGCCTGCATGGCTAAGGCATACACGTATGTATTTTTTCAGGGATGATTTGATGTATCTCATATGCAAGTTTAACCATCCTAGGTCCAGTATCCCAGCTGAAAATGGTTTCATTCAGTGCATTGCATTTCCATGTGATTATCCTGGTATGCTTATTTTTTGTTACCTTTTGAACAGATAATTTAACATTACTCTCTGTGGGGATGTTCTCTTCTGCCTGTCTGCCTATCAGTCTTTCTATCTGAATGCAGAAGTATTTGATTAGTGTATTTAAAGTAATAAAGATGTCAACAGTAGTGTCATATTGATTGATGTTAATTGTAAGTCTTTAATGGCTCTTCTGGTTTGGCCACTCTCCTTGCAGATTGTGATTCTACGGTTAAAATAATGCCCTGCTCTCCACACACTCAGTCATAAATTGTGGTCTATCTTTGTTGAATGACTTTGCATGCAGTGGTATAATCCCAATAACATACATTATCTTTGGTAAAAGGAGGGCAGTGACTTTCATAGAGGTGATGGATGGATTTATAAGGACTAGCTAACGGACTGGCTGGGCTCACACCAGAGGCAAAGCTGATTGTTCTGCTCGTGCAGTGCCATAAGCAGAAACAGGAAGCAGGCAGTCTTGGATAAGTGATGATTTTCATTCAGTTCCTCTCTTTCCACTCCATATCATCAGTAAAGTTAAAGAAAAGGCTGAGATATGAATCAGTCTTATATCAAAAAGCTAACTCCCTAGTAATTAAGTAAAAAATCTTTAGGCATCTGTTGGCTATACAGAACAATAAAGTAATGCAGATTCTTGCTTCATGGGCATTCTCTTTAAAAGAGCGGATGAATGCATGTTTCACCTTACAGAAGTGTATTGCTTTAGTGAGGAAAATGCTAAAACTCTGAGAAATATCTCACCATTTCTGGCGGAGTTTAATCATTCTACATGCATGTGAAATGTGAAATGTCAGGGGACAATGCAGGGATGTGTTCAGGGATGCCCACATACATATGGATGCGTGACATGTTGCATGTGCTCATTTTTAAGTAGATTCACTATAGCAATTCTGAAACACCACCTTATTGCTTCTCTATCCATAATTGGCTCAGTGGAGCTTCAGCACAGCATGGAGAATCCCATCATGTCAGTGTTCATACAGATAGGTGCACACAGAAGCCTTCAGAGCAATCTGTGCCCTACGGGGCCTGGGATATGACTAGTGAACTGGGCTAAAAAGCTGGATGTTTGCTTGCCACTGAAAAGTTGGGAATAGAAGTTAATTTGGAAAAGATACAGTAACAGAAAGTAATTTCTTGGAGCCCTAATCCTTGCCTTTACTGCTTGGTAGCTCAGTGTAGTTATACTGTGGTACATGATCAACAACACAGAAGTTCAAAGAAATTATTAGTAAGGAATGGGCATTATTTTGTTTAGTTTTGTTATTTTTGCTGGATTAAGATGGGACTCATAAAATTAGTGCTGGGCAGAACTGTAGAACAAACAATGGTAAAATATATGACAAAATTTGGAAGCACTTGGACTCTATTGCAGTCTGCAGTTCCAGCACTGCCTCCTGTGATTCGATGCCTTATACAGCTGCTGCTTGATGAGTTGCTTTCTAAATAAACCTGATTACTATTTGTTTATAAATCTAGAAGGCTGTATCACTTTTCCCTCGAACAGCAATATGGATATGCTTAAAAAGCAAGAAAGTTAACAAATAAAAAGTTCCCCCAAGCTCAGGCCAGAGCAGGATAGCAGCATTTGCATAAAGGACTTTTAGTTACTTGCCACCAAATTTTACACCGACTCTGACAAAGCAGTGCCATGTTCTTTGCCATGTTGTGAAGTGTATGCTTCCAGAAGTCACATTATCTGGGCAGCATCTGGGTGGCTGATGGGCTGGGCAGGCAGCTATACTTGCAGCTTTGGAGTTACTTTTGGTTCTGTCATGAGAGACCCTGTTGGTGTCTGCAGCACATTGCTCATGTGAATCTTTTGGCTTGATTTTGTTTTGGGATGGTGGTGTGTTTAAACTGGGTGGGTTTTTNTTTTTTTTTTTTAATTTATTCTGTAATTGATCAGAATTTTTTCCTCTGCAATGTGTGGATTGGGCTTTGTGAAGTTTTCCCCCAGGTCTTCAAAGGGCAGTGTTCTCTTGTCCCAGCCCTTGCTCGTTTTTGTTTACAATAAATTAGCATTAGTTCCTGTGTTGGAGATGAAATTGGAAAAAAACCCAACAAGACACTATAAAAACCCAACCCCAAGGCTTCAGTTTAAAAATGCAGGTTAATCCTCCACAGCTTTCAGAAGCATTTCTGTAGTATGCTACTAATTAAGATAAGGTTAACATTTTAAGTTATACCAGGAATGCAATTATAGTTCTTACTAAGAACTGTAGTAATCAATTTTATACAAATTATTCAGACTTGGTAAGGTAGAATGCAGTTTTAATAGGACAAGAGAACACACTGTGGTTTTATTAAATATAATATAGATTTAAATTACTGCTGAATGTTGTACTGCTGTGCATTCAGCAGGAATCCATGTATCCCTTTCTAAAATCTTTTCTTAGGTAGGATTAATTCAAGCATTTTTCCCTCTTCTTTTCCATGTACAGTTTCTACTGATTGATTTTGATTTTGCAGAAGAGACATTTAAATGGACGTACTGTAGAAATTGGTGTGAAGGAGTATGTGGTATGCTTACCAAATGATAAAATGTTGACATGTACAAATGGGTACAAGTTGATGTCAGATGGCAATTTATGACCTATGTAGCTTGTAGATGCGTGCATTTTCTGCAGATACTGTACACAGGGGATCAAATTCATCTCCAGTTTAGGTAAGGTAAGAAAACAGTGGGCAGGTGAGTGGGCTCCATTTCCACCAAGCCCCCTGTGCACTAAACAGGCTGGGATGTTTCCATATCCTTGAATTTTGGCCAACGCTCAAAAAAAAAGAAAAAGTTAGTGTGTTTGTGAAGAACTAAACATTTTCACCTTTTTTGCTTATCATTAAGATATACCTGTTTCTGAGAAATAGTGTGCACCATAGATATGCAAACTATAAAAGTATGCCGTTGTGGAAGGATTTCACAGTGTTGTGCAAACAATACGGGGTTTTTATCTCTCCACTGTGTCCTTCTGGCTCTGTTTTCCAAGCAGAGAATGATTGTCCTTTATGTTTACCTGAAACATTTTCATCTTTAACTTAATCACTTCTTATCTTGCTCTGGTTGCCTCTTTCTTTTGTAGCTGTGCAAACTTGTATTCCTTGAGTTATACTCATGTTTTACAGATGCCCTTTCCTACACTCGTAAAGGTTGACAGCATTAAACTGCAGTTAATCTTGAGTGCCTGTGTGGACTTAATCAATAATTTTAAAGTTCAAACATTAAAACAATGACTGTTTCTCAAGTGTGCTTAAAAACTCGGCAAATTCAGAAGAAAGCTTTATCTAAAAGGAAACAGAACTCATGAAATGTGGGTGAATTTGCACTCCACCAGCCTTAATTCTCTGATGTAGCAACTTAGTGATCTGTGAATAGAATTGTCTGTAAATAAAGATTAGAGGAAAAGTTTTTATACAAATGCATTAGATTATTTCTTGTTTCACCTTTTTTCAAAGAGATGTTAAGATGGTTATTTTTCTAATTTAGATGTCTTTTATAAAAGAAAATTTTTCTTAGGATTTGTCACTTTTTTCTCTTTAATGCATGCTAGAATTTTTTTCAGTGAGAATTGTAGTCTTCTACAGGGTGGGAAATTAAAACCTCTAACTTGTTCCTCCAGCAGTTTTGCATGAGGCTGTCCTTTTCAAAAGAGCAATGTCTAATTAATTATTTGCTATAATCTTCAGCATGTGGGCCAAGAAGAAACATATTCCAAGGAACACATGTCTGTGTTCATTTGAGTCACAGTGCTTCCCAGATCCCCTGTTACCTACAATTTATTATCTGAGCTGTACTTACCAGCCCCACTGACCTGGAGCTAAGGCATTACTTCACTTCAAGTTAGCATGGATTATGCAGTACTCCTTAGTTTTGGGGATGGTTTTCCTTTCAAATGCAACCATAATCCAGGGGAGCAAAAATTGTTTTTCAATCAGAAATCTTGTTAGATTTGAAAGAAAGAAAAGAAAATGGTAGTCATTGCAGTTTTGCATTTAATTTTTTTACGAGTATGTATCACTCAGGTTTAACCTGAGTGAGGACATCACATCCTTCTCTTCTGGAGAGGTGGGGCATGTGGCATTGCTACTCTTTTTATGAGGAAAACCTTTGTTTTCATTTTGCTAGCATGGAAGCTAGGACAGGGAAGTAGAGCCCTTTGGGGCTGAAAAGGTCAAGCAAAGGTCACTGAAACAGCACAGGTAAAAATCTGTGGTACCTGCATCTATGTGTGTATGTATAAGTTTGACAATTAGTGATTGCAGCTTATGGCCACACTCTGTAACAGAAGTACTCATTTTAATTTCATTATCCTAACCAAAGGAATTGGTGTTAGGGGACCATGGTCCAGCTGAGAGCTGATCCAGAGGATGGCCTGGTGCAGGCACAGCAAATGCAAACTTGTCTCTCATTCTCCCCATTTATTTAAAAATAGCAGGGGTTTGGTTTTGTTTTCTTTTCAGGATGGGTTGTTTTTGTTGTTTGTGGTGGTTTTTTGTTGTTTTGGTTTAGGCTGGTTTTGAGTTTTAAGTGCTTTAAAATATAACTCTGGAAAAGAAAAGAATGTATCATTGTTACTCATTTTGAGACTAGTCTGTCTCCTGTCTGACTGGTAACTCTGTCAAGAATTTAATGTTTGGAAAATATTTTCATGTTGCAGGCAAATGCCCTTTCATGTCCAAAAAGTTGAAAAAAGGTAATATTTTTCTCTCAAAAGAAATCGGGTTTGCACATCAGCAGCTTTGCAGTCACTCTCAGGATGAATAAAAAGGCTGTAGCATTGCACATATCAAGATGTTTTGGTACCATATGTGAAATTCAAATCCATTCAAGTTTGAAGAAGTTTTTTGTTGATTTAAGGAGGGCAAAGGCAGCAGGTTAATTGAGTAATTTAGGTAATGGGGTGAAGATAGTTGGATTAAGAAGGCATAGTTTACTGAAAAAAAACACCCCTGCTTTTATGGAGATGATCCTCTGTAGGTTGAGGGCAGAAAGATATAGTTTAGGATTTGTGCCAATTAGACAATCATTGACACTAGAAATGAATAAAGCAAAGGCTACATTAAGGTGCCCTATGTTGTTTTAATTTCATTCTTAGTCTTGTTCAGGCTTATCCAGAGAAAGTTCATTAGCAGTGGTCATAGACCTCGTTAGTGCAACGGTAGGCTTACAGGTGAAGGCTATTTTGGCATGCACAGAAGTAAAAGAATTTGTGTTTACAGAAGGAATTCCTCTCTGCTAAATTGGAGGAGAGTTGGCCTCCATTAGCCATAAAATATATATGGGCTGATAGCATGGGTGGGTGTCAGCTTCATTTATTGCTAAACTTAAGAGTAAACTGTTAGGTTGGTTAAAATGTCTTTAACAATATCTCTAAATATTTAACATTTTAAGTACAAATATCAGTGGAGCACCACCTGTTTGTTGGGTCCAAATCTGATGAACAGCAAGATTTTCTAGTTTGGAGGCATGTTTTCATAGATCATGTTTCACTGCTGACAGGTTTTATTTTGAGATATTTTGAAATGCTTGAAAGCATAGAATGGGATTCTAATGATGAGCAAAAACAAATATTCCAAGGCTGAATCTCGTGATGGTTGTGAGGGACTGACTCAATTTTTAAATGGCAATTGAGTGCAGAGACATTTTCAAATGACTTCTTAGGGTTGGATGTAAGACCAGAAAGCATTCAACCTGTTGCCCATAATTATTTTTAGAGCTCTTCAAAGTTTTTCACAATTTTTGTACAGTTAAACATGTCTCCAGTTCACAAATTAATAACATGTGTCTGAGGCTTTTATGTTGTTCAGTCAGAATAACCTCTGTAGTCCTGACTCAGGAAAGGGTCTTTCCCAGCAAAGACCAGGGAAGTATGAGCTTCTGTCATACTGAAGGCAGTAGAATGTAAGCAAGGACTTAGTACATGAGTCTAAATAGGTCTAATTTTAGGGCTTTTGAATAAATATGCTTTTCTTCAGTTTGTTCCTTGGACTGTCTTCATTTCTGATAATAATCAGGCTTCTCGCCTTCTTTTCTAAGCTCTGCTGTACTTTGCTTTTCTTTTTTTTCCCCACGCCTCTACCAGGAGGCTGTAGTTCTGTCATGAATACTTGTTGCTTAGTATAGTAGCAGATGAGATGGGTTGCAGACACTTGTAAAGGTAATCAAAAGATTAAGGTTTATAGGTCAACAGAAATATGCCTCCAGTTACTTCTGTGTCTCAAATAATGCCCTAAATTATACCATTTATGACATTGCAAGCACAGTAAAGTTAGAAGAACCTTTATAAGGTTTTGGGCACAAATAGTTAAATGTGACAAACACAGCAGAGAAATTGTTCCTCAGTACATTTGTTTAGCCTCCACCTGTTTACATATTCAGTTTGGGATGCACTATGTTGTATTAACAAGACAATTTCTACAGGCTTCAGTTGTGGTTGTAAATACTCATCTGCAGAACTTCAGCTTGGGGGCCTGAAGATGAAAATAAGCATACAGAACTTGTGAGTTATTAGGTAATGTTATAAACCTCACACAAGGGCAGAAGGGGGTAAATTATGTCCACTAAAATAATATTTAGAAGTTCAGATGTGAAAAACAAAGAAATTATAACATTAGCAAATTCAAGTTCAAACCTGAGGAGAAGCAAAAAGCAACAACCTGATGAACAAAATGCATGGCTATAAAGTTATACATTCTGGCAACAATTCTTGGAAGTAGTAATGTTTTACAATGAAAATATCACTAGAAATGTTATGGTTTGAGGAGAAGGGCTCTTCTTAGAAATGTCTAATATTATTTTACTCTACATTTATAAAATGAGGTAAAATAAAACCAAGTAGAGATGGGAATGAGGCTTGACAGAGTCAAAAGTAACTGTTAGAAAATGAGTGGGAGGCAATGTTAATCTTATATGATGTTACTGGCTCTTCTCCCTAGCCATTTCAGCCAGATCCACACATTTCACCTACAATAGGTATGTATTGCATGCATATAAGTATATATGAAAACACACACATATATATGAAATTTATATATTTATATAGATATAGGTCTTAAAAAATGGTAAGTGAGGTTATATTTGTATGTATGTGTTGTACTGCCCAAACAGCTGAATGACAAGAGCATCAACCAGGGTTTGAATGTGTGTTATTCTCACTTCAGTGTTACGCTTTTGGTTTCTGGAAGTAGGCTGTTGCACTTGCAGTTTGGTCCTTGACCTTCTATCACTTTTGGAGATGTGCCATACAACCTTTGTTTACAGTAACAAGCATGGAAAAACTGACTTCCTGACAGTAATGCTGAAGTCTAAGTTGAAACCACTCACAGGTGAAAAAACATAGCTCTTCCACTTTGAACTTGTAACATGTTTGATGTAAAATAGCCATCTAAAACTGGGAAGCCAAGGAAAAGAAACCAGTCTTTTGCCCAAGAGCAAATATTAACTGCCTTGTCTGCAGTTTCGCTAAGGATTTGGTTGTAATGTTTTCTGAGTGTTTTCCCTTGAGGAGCATAAAATTTAAAATTACCCCCTACCCTTCCCCTTCCTCCAAAATTGGTTATTAAATTTTTATATAGGTATGGCATTAATTGACTGAGCAGATCATGGACTTGTAGCTATAGTATGTGCCACTCTGATCTCTGTGTAACCTCTTCATTGTTGTGTTGCACATAGAGATTTTTGCACTAAGGTAATTATTGCACTGAATGGTTTAGTCTGTATCTCAGGGTTTGTTTTTGCACTCCCCCAAGTTCTGTGTTGTTTGTTTCCCCCAGGTTAGGTCCTCTCCTCACCCCTCCCCATCGGTGGTATCTCATTGGTTATGGTTCTATTCTTCCCCCTCCCTTCCACCGGGTTTAAAATCTCCCGCCTTGGAATCTTTTTCTCTCTTCCCGCCAGAATTTGTGACCCCAGGGATTGCAAGGAGGAAGCAGCATGCTCACACTTCATCACACAGCTTTCTCACAGGCAGGTAAAACACATTAGGGTTTGTATCTTGGTTTGTATGAATCACAGAATCATGGACTGGTTTGGGTTGGAAGGGATCTTAAAAATAATCTATTTCCAACCCGTTGTGCCATGGGCAAGGACACCTTCCGCTAGACTGGGTCACTCAAAGCTGCATCCAGCCACGTCTTGAACACCTTCAGGGATGAGGCATCCACAGCTTCTCTGGCCAGCTTGTTCCGGTGCCTCACTATCCTCACAGTGAAGAACTGATAGACTGCCCAACTGCCTCCTTTCCAAAAAATTTGCATCCCTTTTCCTAGTGTTCTAAGTTCATTAACCCAATACTAATGACTATGAGACTTCTTAAGGAAATTAGGGTAGTTGGATGAGGAACTTTTATGTTCAGATTACATTCTCTTCTTGAAGTGTTGGTTTACCTAACTTGCTTTTGCGACCTGAGGTGCTTTTGGAACCTGAGCTCCCAGATGACATTGACCTAAGTGTCTCTAAACTATGGCGGTGTGTGTCTAGCCATGCCCTGTGGTCACTAAACTTCTGCTGGTATTTTGTGTGATGCATAGCGCTCTTCGTGCCCTGGCAGTAGCCAGTATGGCTCAGTGCTTAGACCCATGTGTAGCTCTGTGGTTTTTGCTCACTGAAATATGTTTGTTTTGATTTGAGTCCATAAGGTTTGCACGCTTGAGGTTCACTTTGAGGTTTCAAGTTCAGTGAAACGTCAAGTTTTGCCTGGCTTTTGGGTTGAAACCTCAAGCCTAATGATAATTCTTTCTACATCTGCAGATTACAGAGAGAAAGGTCATTGAGAATTGAACCCCAAAGCCTGATTCTTGCTGAGAACCATCAAATATTCAACTGGACCATTCCTTGCCATTATATGTTTCCATCAAATTAGCAACTCCCCATTTTACTGATATGCACAAGTGTGCTAGTGGCCTTCTACTCTAATCGAAAACATAGCATTTCTCCAAGTTTCTGTTATTTTTCAGTTCCTACTTCCTAGGTGGCACTGTTTAGTGCTACTCAGGGGTGGAAGCTTTTGAGTATAATAAGGAAAAACTTAAATTTATTGTTGGTTCTGGTTTTTCTGCCTAGTGTGTCTGCAGTGCCTGTGCTATGCTTAGTCAAGGTGAAGTTCTGCTTCCTTTGACTTCAGGAAAGGAAGGCCCAGAGTGAAACTCTTTCCAAAAGGAAAAGCTGACACCCTAAAGGTTTCATTTTCCAAAACCAAAGTTTTGTTTTCAGTGACGTTCAATATATCACACTTGCAGGGATCCATGTTGCATCGGAGTATTTTACCAAGCAGAAAAATAGCCATACAAAGAAGTATTTGATTTAACAGCATCTGAAAATTACTCCACAAAATTCAGTAGCCTTTAAGCTCTCATGAAGTAAGATTATTTTGGGCTCTCTGTATATTGCTCTGATTCTTCATGTTCATCTAGTGTCTACTCAGCTGCTGAATCTTTGCTCTGAAGTCTGTTACCTGTGGACAGTTACATCCAATCCAACATAGCTCGTGTATCCCTAAGGCAGCACAAAGCTGCACTAATATGGAGCAGGATTTGTGATCAAATGTTTGAGAACAGGTCTTCAAATCCTGGCACCAATCCTGGGAAAATTTTTATTGATGACTTGTCAAGGCAGCATCCAAAACAATGCCAGTTCTTTCCATGTGTTTCAGCCCAAAAGCTTTCATATGAACACAAGCAGCAATGATCTCAACCCAAAATTCTTACCTGTACCCTCAGCTGTTCTGTTTGGACAACTTCTGAGTTCTCCATTCTCTGGAGGGGAGAAAATATGCCCTGGAGCTAAACTGAGAAAGTTGTATTAGACAGGTAATTTAGAGTCTGCTAATGAATTACTTTGAGAGCTAACAACATCCAACAGAGTAAAGTACCTATGTTATAGATTTGAAAAGGGAAAAAAGGTCGTTACCCATGCTGTTAACAAAGCACTTATTGGGGAGTTTATCTGAATTGTAAGAATTAGATTTGCAAGCACTATGTGCATAAGTCTGTCTCTCACATAAAGCCTTTCTTCATCTAAACGTTTTTACATTTATGACGGAATTATGACTGGTCTTTCTCTTCGCAATTGTTGCCTCTTCCCCTTCCTCCCTCTTCATTGAAACCTAACATGACTGTGTATTCCTGGATCTTCCTTAAAGGTACATACATTGTGTACTTGCATGGGAGGTTTTTCACAAGTTTGTGGATATATATTTTTAGATACTCTACAGCCCATTTTCCAGGTCTGATTGAAAAAATGTGTCTTGTTTATTCAGAATAAACTAACATCCTCCAGGTACCATGTTGGTTCAGCCCTAATTCTGACTTCCGAGTGTAGTTTAGGTTTCATATGTATATGGGATCTTTGGGTTTGGTCCTGTTTCTCATGGGTAACACCTGGTAGAACACTGCCAATGTTATCAGGGTGTTCACTAGCATTTTAGTACTCTGGTTAAGAGTTGAAATGGAAGCATCTGGAGATTAAATGATAAATTGTGGTAACAATTTAGAGGTGCTACTAATTTGAGTTGAACTTGGTTAAATTCATGTAAAAAGTCCCTTCATTCCTTGGCACCCTCCCTGTGCTTTCAGTGGCAGGTGTAGGGAAATGTATGCAACTCAGCAGTGCAGTGAAGGCTGCCTATATAAGAAGTACAGGATGAGCATTTATTTCCTGCACATTTATTTTCCTAGAGAGGGAGGTCAGCACTGGAAGAGGTTATGGAATCTCCACCTCTGAGACTTTTCAGGATGAAGTTGCATCTGACCTGATGTAGTGTTGATGATATCCAAGGGTTATCCAACCCTTGATGATATCCAAGGGTTTCACGCACCTCCAGATGACCCTTCCAACATATCTCTAAGTCAGAACAGATAAATGAGCTACTGGTATCAAGTGGGAAAGACTCACAGAGTTACAAACTGCTGCAGCTCTGTCTTAGAAACTAATGAGAACAGACTAGATGCCATTCAGAGCCATGCAACCATGTTGTAGGTTAAAAACAATGAGAGTGGTCACCAGGACAACTCCTCTCATCTTGTAATCCAAAGTTCTGAAGATACATATTTTGCTGGACTCTGTTCCTGCCTCAGTAATATTTATCTTTTAGACTGAGAAAGTAATCCATAACCTGGATTCTCCATGTTAGCTGACATAGCATCTGAAAGTACAGTGTTATATTGATTAGCTACAGTCAGAGTTTGGGTATACCTCTACTGTTTTCCATCAAAGATTTTCCAGTCCTGAAATTATTAACCCCAGAGGTGAAAATGCCCTCAGATGACTGTGGTAATCTTGTGATTTCTGTGCATGCAGTCCTGCGCCTCTCCTGAACACTAGCAGCATTGCTGAGGCTGAATGCTACTGCTGGATTTTATGTGGAATTTAGGCAAATCCAAGGTGCAGCCCATTGCAAAACCTCTTTCTGAGAGGAGCCAATGAGAACAAGCCACAACTGCCT
The DNA here is from genome assembly GCA_013400585.1 of Chloropsis cyanopogon. Lineage (NCBI taxonomy): Eukaryota > Metazoa > Chordata > Aves > Passeriformes > Irenidae > Chloropsis > Chloropsis cyanopogon. The sequence continues at coordinate 18,161 of WEZZ01032440.1, read as the reverse complement.
TGTGCAAATTTTTCCAATCTGCTATTTTGTGAACAGTTGGGAAGATTGAAATCAGCACAAAAGAGCACTTGGGTTTTGCTCCGATTGCGCTTTACTGTGTAAGGGTTAAGCATGTTTCTTCTGGGGGAATTCTGTGCTTCATCTCCATTATGTAACTTCAGAGATTGCAATGGGATCCTGTGCAAAGCAGCTGTGTGGATTCACGGCAGCTCTCTTCCTATATTTCCCCGACACCACGTACAGTTTCAGTGTAAAGAGCCAGGGAGTGCAGTGTGGCGAGGTGGTGCCCAGCTTTTGCAGACAAAGGGGATGGAAGAGTCTGTGCCACCTGCTCTGTCACTTGAACAAATGTTAGGCATAAAACAAGCTACCAACTGCTAACTGTTTGTTGGATGATAACTCTGTGAGCAGCAATTCCATCGATCATCAAGGTCAGCTTTTCTGCTTTTGTTTCTCGAGCGAACCAGTCCCTCGGTTCCATGCTCCTATAGGCAAGATGGTAAAGCAGCCAAGGATGTTAACTGCTTGGTGCCCTGACAGTAAACAGCACTACAGAGCTGCACGCACTCACTCAGGGCTGACAGAGTTGTCCAGATGTTTCTGTGTTAAACAGGGTGGCACAACACCTCTGCAGGAATTGGCAGGCAATTCTTGGCTTGGACTGAAAGCTTTTGAGTCGGCAATGTGAGGAAAAGGTTGTCATCATCCGCAAACCAGAAAGAGCCCTGTTGTGTCTATACATGAAAAAGAGGAAAAAAACTCTTCTGCTAATTTTTTCCTGATTATTTTGTGGACAGTGCATTTACTAAAATTACCAGTTAAGAAAACAGTGAATGCCTCTGTGTTTCTTGCTGTAGTCGCTCATTGAGTGTGGGGCTGAGTGGGAAAAGGAGTAGTCTTGGCAAACATCTTATTAGTCTCAAATAAATTATTCAGAACACAGGTTTGGATACAGATTGCAGGGAATGATAATGGAGATGGTTTTCTGGTTTTCTGAGTCTGTTCATGTTAGGGAGACATGGAGTATGCTTTTCAGGAATTCACTTAAGTGCAATTAGTTTAGAATAATGTAGCCTGGAAGTAATATTGCTGCCATCCAGCTAGTGTCTGTGGAACAGCATTCTCCTTCCTCCTGAAGCATTGGCATTGAAGATGGATAGATATGGAGATATTCATATTTTGGGCTGCTGCCTTTTTTAAATTTTTTAATTTTTTAAAGGGATATTCATTTTAGCCACTAGAGAGGGGCATGTTTCGGTTGAGATATTTCCCCCCCTCCTCCGAGTGAAATACTGGACCACATCAGCATCCGATTTGGGTGCGTCATGTGGTTTCTCATGTGATGCTGGTCTCACTGCGCTTTGGAGAGTGAGCATTTGTGACTCCGCACTCTTGGACAGTAGCAACCAGCAACATAGGATACTTTGGGGAGGGAAAGGAAAAGAGGCAGCCTCCCAGAAATGCCCAAAAGCCCAGAGAAATAAAGTTACGAGAATTTCTTATAGTTATTGTTTCTTCTTAAGTGTTTTGGCTTTTATTTTTAATTCTGGGTCTTCCCTTTTCTCTGTTCCTGCAGGCATAAAGCTGCACCGTTTGGAAGAAGCAAGACTGTCTTTCCTCACAGCTACGATGCTGCACCGCTTTCGACAGAACCTGCTTTTCCCTCCATTTACCTGGGCGGCTGCTGCTCTTTCTGCTGCTGCTGGGGCTGCTGCAGTCTTGCTGCCTGCACTTCGCCCTGGCTTGGCTGACTTGAAACTCTCTCGTCTGCACATTTTTAAGGAAGAAGAGTGATGGAGCCGCGTATTTTTTTTATTGGTTCTGGGAGCCAAGGGTTGCAATATGTGATGATTTTGGGGTTTTCTGTGGCAGGCTGGAGGGAGGAGAAAGGAAGGGTGTTAATCTAGGATAGGGTGGGTGAAAGCCGAAAGAAATATTATGTAGAGTAATCCAGTGCTCGACAAGGGCATCAGCAGCAAGAATCCAGCCTCTGCTGCTCCAGAGGATTAACATGGGGAAGTCACAGTGCTGCAGTCGGGTTTCACCTCAGTGTTGTACTGGAGATGGATAAATAAGGTATTGGTTGCATCTGCCTGTTAAGGCAAAGCCAAGGGAGAAGGAGAGAGAGAGTGAGCGAATGCAAATGCAAAGGAAGAAGAAACGCTCTGTGCCGTTTATCTGATTCTGTGAATTCTCACTGCAGAGAGGACGGCTTGATTAACAAAGCAATGTATGGACGAAGGGACTGTAAATTGTAGCTTGAGCATTCCTGGTGCTGTCAGGGAGTGAACTGAGGAGTTAGGTGGCTGCAGGAATATCCCCAGGGAAAACAGCAGCCTCGCACTCTGTGTGTATATCTGTGTATGTACGTGCTTTTGTGTGTGTGTGAACATGTATAGAAATGAAAGAAAGACATTTCTGACCAATTTACAGAGGATGTTTGTCAGTTTGCTGGGTCAGACTTGATTACAGCTTGTATTTTCAGCTCTAGCTCTACACCCATTTCCTGACTGAGATGGCACTCTGTGAAAACAGATGGTAGGCAGTATTCTTTTAAGAAATGTGAAAGCAGATCCTTTCTGCTTAACACCTTGAAGCACTGAGTCTTCTGCACTGTGCTGAGAGAAACCGCGGGGTTTCATTTTCTCCGTCTTAAAACCTCTATAAATACAGCTGTATTCAGTATGGCGAAAAATTCTATACTGTAAAAGAAATGTGATCAATCTAATCAAAATAAATGCATCCCAGATGACTTCTAGACCAGCTGACTACCACAGTCATCAGATGGCTAAATCCTCAACCTAGCATTTGTATTCAGTGTTATATTTGCATCTTTTTCTTTTACTCTTTTTTTTCTTAGATTTTCAAAATCAGCCTCTAATTGAAAAGGATTCTTCATATATTGAGAAAAGGCAATGCTTGCATTTGGCAATTGATTTCTTTGAAACGTAGCTGGGTGTATTTTTTATTGTGGAATCTGCTTGGGGTGGTATCAGAGCAAGTAGACTTGTCACAGTACAGGCATATTTCATTTGGTCGGTAGCTCAGCTTGGCCATATCTGAACAATGCAGAAACAGGGAAAACAAGCACTGCACTCAGCTAGCAGAGCTTGGCATGGATTCTAGCAGCTGCCTATCGAGAAAGACAGCGTTTTTTCCTTTCCTTTTCTTTCCTTTTATACAAAGCCATAGACCATAATGTCATACTAAAATGTGTATGAGGGGATTTCCCAATAGTCATGGTGAGCTACCCTGCAAGACGCCCGTCTGATCCTTCCACTATTTGTTCCCCAGTTTACAAAGGCAGCCCTGTGTGTCGAATTGTATTTAGCCAGCTGTTGGATAGCATCCTTGTGCTGGGGGCTAAGGAGTCTTATTACTCCCAAACTGTAGTTTTCTGTTTGCTTAAAGAAAAAAAACTTTGGCAATGCAGCAGGCTCTGCAAAGGAGTTTATGCCACTCCTATACCTTTCTGAATCTGTTGTGTGCTTTTAACTCGGGCAGTTTAAAGCAAGCAAAGAGGGAGGAAGAGAGACTCTGAATTTGCAGCTTCAAAGCTGCAGAGACGAGCAAAATGTCAGCAGCTTGTAATTAGGAGCCCATGGTTACGTCAGTGACTGTATCTCTCCAAGAATTGCTATGTGATGTGTGCCACAAAGCAAAGGAAGACTCTCATAACCTGGTTAACAAGCCTGGCTCAAACAAGAGAGAGCAAAATGGATTAATGAATCTGCTGTGTTCCTAAGTCAGATGTGGATAGATTACACGCACAAGGTTTGCCGAATTCTACAGCAGTGAAGACTGAATTAGGGCATGCAAAAGTGCAAATCCTTCAGGAAAAAAATGCAGATGAGCAGCCTATCCTTGAAAATTTCTTTCCTAGCTCTGTCCTGTACAGGCAGCTGCATGACATGGAGGCATGCTCTGAAGTAAGAGACCGACAAGCTGCACAAAGGTGTTTAAAAGGAAGGGTGCAATTAGACACAAAGCAAGCCTGCTGAAATTCTGTTCTGGCATTACAGATTTGAAACTGAAATGCCACCCCAGAGGAGACTGGCTGGGCTCTGGTGTGGTTTATATTAAGGCTTCTCTGGTTAAGAGCAAGGGGGAAGGGACAGGGCTTCCTGAAGCATCTTGCAGCCATGCATAAGTCCCTAGGGCTGTGGGAAGCAGGAGGCATGGATGTGCTCTTAAAGACACATGCCCAGATCCCGCCAAAGGGCTTTCTGACCTCTGCAATTATTTTTAGGTCTGTGAAGGCAACTCGGCAGTGCTTAAGCAGTGAGATTGCAGGGGGTATTTAATCTACTGCGACTGGCTTTTCTCTGTGTCATGGCTGGGGGAGGTTTATAGGGCTTTTATCAATACCCCTCCACCACATCCAGCATGCATGCCTGTCACTGTTCCCAAAGACCAGTTACTGGAGGTCTGGTGTAGTTTCCTGCTGCCAGCAAAAGTCACTTGCAGTTCAGCTCTGTTGTAGCTGCTCTTTAATTTACCAGGATAGGTAGATTGTGTTATACAAACAGTGGGGGTGGGTGGTTTTTGGTTTGGTTCTTTTTTGGTGTTTTTTTTCTTTTTTTTTTTTTTTTTTTTTTTTTTTTTTTTTTTTTTT
>WEZZ01032440.1:0-13525 GCA_013400585.1 Chloropsis cyanopogon | reverse complement strand
TTTTTTTTTTTTTTTTTTTTTTTTTTTTTTTTTTTTTTTGTTTGTTTGTTTTTTGGTTTTTTTTGGTTGTTGTTTTTTTTGTTTGGTTTTTTTTGGTTGTTTTTGTTGGACTGTGAACACAAATTTGTAGGAGGAGGTGACTCTGTATATTAAACCAATAGTTCTTTGAATTGTGTGTAGTATAATTTAAATATACTTACTTTAATTAATAGAAGGTCACAAAAGCTGGCATTGTCTGGGGCTGTTTAATTCACATCCTAGGTTTAGTCAATGAGCATAACCTGCCTGATTAGAATAGTGTATTCTGCACAGCCAACAGGGTGGAAGGCATTATTTTGTTTGTGTTAGTTCAAACAGCTGGTCATTAATGCAGGCCCCATCTCCAGAGTGAAGTGCTAGTGGACATGAATGGCTGCCTGATTAATGCTGTCCCTCGACGGGTCCTTCATCCAGCATCGATGCTCGCAGCAGAATAATGCAGCGGGATTTGATTGCGCTCTAACAGGGTAGTATGTCATTGTGTCACCAAGTGATCGAGGTTATTATGGGGTAGGGCAGACAGACGGGACAGTGGGGTTACTAGACCGTGGCATTTTTAGAAATGCAGGGCTGACCTACTTAGAGTTATTCTTGCTGGCTGGCAGCTGCCTGGTGCGGGGCTCCCCCGGATAGGCTGCGGCTGTTGCTAGGGGGAATTAGCATGAATTTTTCCACATACAGACTCAGTGATTGAATGATAAAAGCTGACTTGAATTAAAGAGATTCAGTTCAGTATTATGCAGATTTATCTCCCTCATTTTTTTTTCTCTCTGTCAAATGCATAAAAAGGAGCAGAAACCAGTTTGTTTCCATTTAGTTTTGACCTATTTTTTTTCCAGCGGAGGGTAAAACTGCTGGGAGGTCATAATTTAATATTTAGGCTGTTGAAATGATATGATAGTGGGCATGCATCTTTAATGTATGGAAGATTAAAATGCTGCCTCTCTGGAAGAGAATGAAATGAATATATTTTGTGTTCTGGTCAGGCTGCCACCTCTTTTTATTTGAAGCCATGTCAGATTCTTTCGTCTGGAAAGGGGAAGCATATACCAGGTTTTATTGCATAACATTACTCTTAGCTATTTTTAGCTATCTGTACTTCAAAAAATTAGTCCTATTTATGCTAGTGGATGAAATTAATCCCCAGGCTATGCCTTATGTATATGAAGACAGATGCCCAGGGTAGCTGCAGTGTTTTGTGTCATGTTCATCTGAAAAGGTGTTTACATACTGCAGGCTTATCAGCACTGCATACCTGGCAGAGTGCTGATGCCTGACATGTAATCAGATCAATTAGAGAACTCTTCTGGATTTCAGAGTATTTTTCATGCCCTGGTTTGAAGTTGGAATTTCTAGATGGCCTTCTTTTATTTATCTACATCTGCCTAAAACAGTGTTATCTTTTCAGAGAACTCTGTGCTCCCTTAGGAAGCAAATAAAAACAATACTCAGTAAAGAATCCTTTGATGTAATCATGAATATTTCCTTTGTTATTATCACTAATTATAGAAGATCTTTGTTTAAACTGTTATTTCCCTCTGTCTGATCTTTTATCATGCAAAAAAGTTCCAATTTAATACTTATAATTTAAAGTTAAATACTCATGGCAATGCATCATGACATCACACTCAAAGAAGTGGGAATTTTCAAAATATGAGACAGTGGGGGATGGGATATTAGAACCCACATGTCTTTGGAATTGCAAAATAAAAAATGGGACTCAGTGCTGAAAAGTACTCATTTTTGTCTGAAACAGTTTAATTTCAAATATTTGGATGAATGAGATACCTTTTAGAGGGGTGTGAACAGCTTGCACATCTGAGGTACCTTTTAGAGGAGTGTGAGCTGCCTGTGCATCTCTCTGGACAGCTAGCTGCTTCCCTGGACCCAGAGCTGTCCTGCCTTAGCCCCTGGAATTTATTGGGAGGGTATAAAAAAAATCAAATCAGAAATGGAGACATGAATTTGAATGCATTTTGTGGCTGAAGCAAAGCATTCAGTTCCTACAGAGTTGAATTTCCGATGTCTTTTTCCTGGCATTGATTCATTACTGAAACTCACACCACTTCCTTCTCTGCTCCTTCCTGACAGTCTCATGGAGTGACAGATTTTTAGAGAAGTGAAAGTGAGGAGGGGCACTATTTGATGCCCAGTAATTGTGTTTGCCTTGTCTGTCCCTGGAGGTTACTCCAGAAAGTTGTTGTCCCACTTCCCTCAGCAATATTCTCTTGATCAAAATCTGATGTCCTGCTCCACTTTCCTGTAGGATGCTGCAGGATGCTAAGCAACAGACAACCTTTGTCTACAGTTGTCTCTTGAGGTTCTTGCCCTTGTTGGTTGTAGCCAGTTGTAGTTTCATCCAGTTCACCTGGAATATTACCTGACTTGGGCTTCAGCAAATCAAAATAAGCATGCAATATTATATTAATGCAGTACCCCATTTTCTAGAAAAAAGAATTTGAGTGTTTGGTATATTCGTGCTAAAAAAGAGGGAGTTCAAAGAAAAGCAACAAACAAGATACAGTATATACTCTTGGAAAAGAGTTGTGCCCTTGCTGTTTATCTGGATTTCAACACACTGATTGTTTAGAACAAACATCAAATCAGACAGTTTAACAAACCAACAAGTGACATACTAAATATAAAAAATATAGTGCATCAGAAATTGTGTTCAATGTAAAGTTGCCCAGCTGAAAGTCTCTTCAATGAAAATTTTTCCAAAAAATTGAATATGTGAATGATGTGATCATAATACTTTGGGTAATTATGAGTAGCAGAAATACAGAGTTAATGAAACAAACAAAAAATCTGAGCTCTGTGTGCATAAGAAATAGAATGCCAGAGGAGTTTGAAATACATGTCTGTGTTGAAAATCTTGTCAATTGTGCACATTCTTTTGAAAAACCCATGTTAATCACTTTCTGATGATCTCCTGTGAGGTTTCTAGTCTTGCTATGAACTTACACTTCCTACCTTGAAGTTTCTTACCTACAAAGGATTGTGTTGTATTTTTCAACATTGTTGTACCATGACCTCTCCTGTGAGCTGTGAAAGATCTATTATGCTGAGTTTCATGCTCTAGGGTGGCTAAGTGAAAGCTGATTTACTGGGAGTATATGCAGGCAATAATTTTTTTTTTCCCATCAAAGAACCCAGAATCCTGCCTCCATTTGCAGCTGTACTGCTTGGTGTATTCCTGACATCAAAGTCTTGGCCACTCATGGATTTGCTGAGCATTTTGTGATTTTTATGGCAACTTTCTGTTTTTCTGAAAATGATCAGAGGATAAAGGATATAGAGCAACTCATCTAGATTCCCATGCCACAAGGAGTGAGTTGACTCCCAGCCTTCACCTCCTGCAGGGCCATAGAGATCAGTTCTTCTGTAGCAAATGTGTTTCAGTTCCAATTTCAAACCTAAAGTACAAGGAATTGTCTCATGTTTCTTAAAAGACTGGCAGTTAGCACATTCCTTTTATTGCAATGCAGTGGGGAATACAAATGTTTAACAAAATAAAATAATACAAGATTTTTTTTTTCTGTGATCCATTAGCATAGAAACAAATTCTGCAACAGATGCTCCTTTAACAGCCAGGAGCAGCATTATTGTGGCTCTCACATTCCTGTTCTTTCTGCATCCATGCATGTGTGTGCCTGTGCGCTCAAAATTGCTGCATCTATGTAGTGTGTGGGTGTGTATACAAGACACAGGCATAACTTACACAAACACAGCACTGAAGCATATAGCATGTAATCACAGTTGTCTCTGTGTAGCACCAAAGCCTGTGCCTCTAGATATATGATGCTGTTTCTTCTATGATGAAAAGTGGCTTGACATGAAATGTAGGCAGCTCTGGTGTGTAGCACCAGCCATTGTATTAATGCTGTCATTCCATTCAACACCAGCAAAGACAAAAAGAAAAAAAAATCATGTTAATGTGTGATAGAAGGATAACAAAAAGGATAGTGTGGTGAAAAATGGGGTGCACCTAGATAGCTGTGTTTTATAACCACTTGTGCCTTTTGTAGACATGTAAAATGAAATGTATGATGGGCTGTTTAAGACAGAGAGAGATATTTTAAATTATTGCTAATTCTTCCCTCCCGCTCTTAGGCCACGCCTACTTCAAAAGTGAATCCAGACTCAGATCTTGACAGAGATCATGACCCTGTTGAAACCAACGGCTGTTTTATTCTGGAATTCAGTGGGGCCAGGCTTTCATCTCTTGTATTTTGCCCTGAACATGTCTTTTTTCTATACTCTTCCTCCAAAGTGTGGTATTTCTGTTTCTACTTTTTTCCCCCTCTCTGTTCCTCTGAAAAATCTTTGAAAGGTTGTAGGGGTGCGAGGTCCCTTGTTTCCCCAGCTAGCTTTTCTTGGGGGGACCCTCGTCCCGCGGGCACTGTCTTCAGCTCTTCCCCTGGTCCTTCCTAGCTTACTCTGCTTAGGAGGGCACCAGGCGGGGCTTGACCTCGTGCTGGAGCCTGCAGGCTTCCCACATAAGAAACCAGAATGGCAGAGCAGGTTGGAGAAACTTCTTTACTTGACGATGGTACAGCTCCAACTGGCCTCGTGGCCCGGCAATGGCCCACCCCACAGGGCGGGACAGGGCAAAGGCCAATGGGGTTGTCTCAGGTGTAGGGTAACAGGGATGATACAATGAGGGTCCGAGGAGGGCAGGGAAATGGGAGGGGGCAAGGGTTTAGGGAAGGGACAGCCAGGGGATAGGAGGGGGAACCCAGGACATACCAAATACACATTAATACCATAATAAAAACATAGGCATTCACACTGCCACAAAAGGTTACTTTTTTGTTGAGCAATTTACTATAAATTTGCTCTTGAGTAGGAGAAAATGCGGGGAAATATCACTTCCCTCCTGAGCTAATAAAGTAGGGTTGCAGCGAGTCTTAATAATTATGTTTTTCTGAATACTCATGCTTTCATCATAAAATGTTTTTAGTTTTTAAAGAAAGGGAACAGGCAGTGAACAAAACAAATATGCCAAGGAGAACCCGTCTCTTACACAGGCTGCAGAAACTTGAGTAATGAGATGGCTGATGTCTTGACCTACAAAGCTAGGGCTCTTAGAAATGTTGCAGGAGGCAGAACGCAACAATTTCAAACAAGAAATGCTTTCTAGCTCTCTAGCCACTGGTGCTGTTATTATCCTTAAGGTTAACAGTGAATTCATTTGCCATTTTTTTTTTTTGACACTTTAGTGTTGCATAAACAGTACTTACACCATTATTCAAAGAAATTATTCATATGGAGGCAGCTATGCCACAGTTATGTCAGTTATGTCTGGGTTTGCCATGTTTTTCTTTGTTATATACAGACAGAGTAATTAGGCTCTTTTGAGGTCAAAATGTTTTTGATATTTCAAACTTGGAGAAATTTGAAATAATGGCAGTTAGAAGAGGACATTTGAGATAGATTTTTGTGCAGTATTTTATCTGCAGGAAACATGCAGAATGGAGGAGGTGGTGCATGGTGCTCCAGACTTGGTATGGTTACGATTGAAGCAAATGGCTGGTGAATCTTGATGCAAATCTCCTGCTCATGATCTCTACAGATGGCAGTGTATTATAGATCTCAGCTGGAATTCCTGTGTGTATGTGCTAACATATATATAACACGTATACACTGTTTCAGCTGAACTATATTTGTTGGTGTGTTATCTCCAGCATCTCTTCATATTACTGCTTTAAAACTAAAACCTACAATTGTTTACAACTGCAGATGAGATCGCAAGTTCCAGTCTTTCTCTCCTCATCTTGAAATGGCAGGTAAGATTATGCACCTTTGTTAGTTTTTTGAATATATTCCTTTTATAAAGATGCAGAAGTTTCAGCACACTTCATTGGCCTATTTGCTGTGGCACAGCCCGTGGATCTTTTTTCCATCAAGTGTTTTATGTTAAAAGCCAGGGAATCATACACTCGCCTTCAAATTTGAGTTTGGTTCTTTGGCATGATATTCACCAAGATTTTGTGATTTTTGTGATTGTGAAGAAATACTTGCAAACGTTAAAAATAACCTCCTCTGGTATCTATATTTGTTTTATCCGTTCAAATTTGACATGAGTTTAGCTGAATGTGAGACATGAAGGATAAGCATTGCCCTCTGAAATGTTTTCTTTCCCTTGTTTTATGGGAGTAATGCTATTTCTTTTAGAAGCAAGTGAATGGCAGGCCACGGAGCCCAAATGAACAGATAATATTTGATTTCACAAACCAGGTATTCATGTTATGATGCATTCCTAAGAAGCAGGACAGGGCGCTAATGCTGTGCAGATCAACTTGGTTGTGTGTTTTCAAACAGCAGATCATCTGAAATCAGAGCTATAAGGCCAAGTGAAATCCTGGCACTGGTGGAACATTGGAGGGCTGGGTTAACTGGGGCACTCTCACTTCAAAGGTAGTCTCCAAAGTTTCAAGTACTGGCAGCATTTGGTTCCTTTCTTTGCTCAGCCCAACTGATGCTGTTTTCAGCTACTTAGCAACTGTAAAGAGAGGTAATGCCCTTTATTTAAATCAGCTCTCCCCCACAAACCTTGGCTTCTTGTTAACCTTAGGTAATCCTGGATGCCTCATACTAGTATGGACTATAATAGGAATTTGAAACATCCAAAAAAGTTCAGAACGCGGCCAGGATTTTGGAACAGCACCGCTGTGTAATTGAAGATTTCTTCATGAATTGGACATTTCTGTTGCAGAGCGTGTTAGAAGAAATGCAAAGCAGTCAGAAGTTTTGGCTGTATTCCTGTGCTGCATAATGATGGAAACCAAAAAATTCAGTTAAAGCTCTGAAATTTTCTTGCTCCACAGGTCTACAACCAGGAAAAAACACCCCTCTGTTCATCCACTAGATTCAGTTCTGCACAGGCCCTTCAGAGCTTACATCTTAGGTTGTCACACCTATTGTGTGCAAATATTTTTAAACATTCAGTTCATCTTGTCATTGAGCCATAAGGACTTAACATCCATCATGATTTGTGAGGTCTGTGATTATTGCTGGATTCTAGATGGTAACCATGCCTTCCTGATAGCCACTAGTTTATAATTTAATGTAAGCCCTCACATATGCATTTTCTTAGAAAGGATGAAATGGCTTTTTGTCACTCCTTAATCCTACGTCAAAGAGTAGAAAATGCAAGGTTTTTTTCTCTGTGAGCTGGATGGACATCAGAGACTCTTCTCTCTCTTTGGGTCTCACAATCCTGCTTTGAAATGTCTTTTAAAGAGATGAAAAGGGTGTAGTTGCAGCTTTAAAACCAAGAACTTTGTATGTTACTGAAATAAATAGTTCTCCCCTTTTTTTTTTTTTTTGGTGTCCACATTGAGATAATACACAGAAGCAAAAAAACCCATATCTTCAAAATAGAAGTAGACTTCTATTTTATTGTTTCCTTATGTCCTACTCCCCCCATCCTTAATTTATTTTTGGGATATGGAAAGAAAAGCATGCTGAAAAGCCCCAGTGTATTGATGTGTGAAATTGAAGGTGTTGCTCACTCTTATGATCAAGCCACTGTGCCCTTTGACAGGGCTAACATTAAAAGAAATATATTGGAAAACATGTACCTAAGTATGAAAAATTCCTTAAATTCAGGGTGTGTTCATACAAAGTGAAGTTTCTACAGTGTGGAAATCATTAAACCTGATCCAGAAAAAATGTGAGGTGCCCCAGCCATTGAGATGTGAATCTCTTTAATCCGCACAAGCATTAGAAAAATCTGAAACGTGAAAGTTCAAAAGCTGCAAAGCCATTACACGACTTCTTATTCATTTCTCAAATATTGTAACTTTCTATTGAACTGTGAAAAGACTTTTTCTTATATTTTTTTTTCTTTTCCTAAGCAATAGATCAGTCACTCACTAATGTGTTACTGCACATTGTGAATCTGAAAGTTTCACTTGGTTATATCTACTTGGGTATAAATTTTTTATTTATTTTAGAGCATTTTATGTGGCATTTCAATGGTTGGTAACTTGCAGCTTTTCAGCAGCTGCTGTTAGGGGGGGAAAAGGGCACAACTGAGTTCAATTTTTAATTTTTGCTTAAGATCTCAAACAATTTCACAGTACATTTCAAGGTAACTTTAATGATTAGCTCTAACTTTGCATGATATGAATGCATGCTAATTAAAACCCAAACCTAACAAAAATCTTAACAAAACCAAAGCAACACAAAATTATTTTTTTCATCTTGACTTTGCATTTCTGAAGTACACCAAGAGAAGCTTCAAATCCAGTGAAAACTTCAGAGAAAACAGTAAACTTCTATTTGCAAAAAGACAGACTTGGTTGGTAACAGAAATGCCTAGCCCAAGCATTTCTCACTGCCAGCAGCCTTCTGAAGTGCACATATGTCTAACTCCAAGGGCCAGAATATTTATGCCTGGTCCCAGGCTGTCTCCCTGCTGCTCCAGTAGCCAAACCTTCTGCAGAGGCTTGGGCAGTCGGACAGATCTGGCTTTCCCTCTGTGGGAGTATAAATTTGTTTTGCATCTGCAATTGTAACATTAGGCTCATTTTTGATCCTTTTGCCCTTTCTGTGGTCAGTTATACAGCCCTGAAATTTTCAAATAGTTGTCTCTCATTGTGATATGAGTCATGCTTTAGGCTGTTTGCTTAAATGCAGTACTTGTTGAGATAAAGCTGCTGGGAAAGGGAGGGAGTCCCATATGTCTGATGGTTTTGTTCTTGGAGCTGCCAGGGATGTACTGTTACACTACAGTGTCTGAAACAATAATAGATCTTTCACATATAGGCAGGCTTTCTTTAGGGTAAAAAAAGAATAGAAAGTGTCACATCAATTTGTCATTTGAAAATCAGCCACAAATTTTTGTCAGTGAAAGTCCTGCGAGAAGACAATGTAATTACTAAAACCAGTCAGTGTTGGATTTTAAAATGGCAGACAACTGTAGAATCTGACAAAGAGACTTTTTGAGTCCTTTTACCATGAAAAAAACTTTAATAAGACAGGGAGAGGCCTGTTTTCCACATTAAAATAGTTGGCAACCTGACTTCCATTGACTTGCCAAAAGATGTATCAGAGCAGCTGAGGTAATCCACTTATTTCTGAGGTGGTGAAGCAGAAAGGTACAAGTGAGCTAGAGATAGGAGCAACTGCAGGAGCAGAGGGAAAGGTCAGCTGAGAACGCTGGGATCTCTAGAGAATACCACATTCTCAAGCAATATTCTGCATTTAGAGTTATAAAACCTAAGTAAAACGAATGTCTCAAACCTGTGCCAAGACCCAAAGAGTTTGAAGGTAAACATTAGATAAGAATTAGCTGTGTTCATTCTGTCCTTTGCTGCCAAGGCCTCACAGCACAACAAAGGACTATTGATCAAAAAGGTCATGTAGAAGAGGGCAGGGTTTGAAGAAACTGAATTTAAAAAAAAATCCCAAAAGAGACAAATACAAAAATAGTAACTCAGAGATGAATGGTGTTCTGTACATCAGACGTTTCTCACATGCATTCATTTGTCTGCACAGATATAGTGAATATCTACCATTTTCTTGGTTTGCACAGTGACATCCTGTGTAGTATCCAGAGCTTGAATTGGTGAGTAATTACATATATCCCTCTAAATAATGTAGAAAAAGAAGCAAAAGAAAACATGGAGTTGCTCTTGGATTTTCCACTTGGTGCTCCTTAAGGCTGCTCACATGTAAAGTGGTAGCCAGTGGTGACTGACCCATTGTTGAAGTATTTAGGATTCCCATAGTAGCACCAGCAGCTGCTAAGGGATAGTACATGAACAAGCTGCTGTTATCTTGATCTTCTTGACCAGAAAGGTTTCTTCCCTTCCAAGACATTACATGGTAAAGGGGAATAATTCTTTGTAGCTGCAATCTGCAACTTGTCAACCTCTCATATCTTGAAAAATATTAATAAAGGGCAATTTACTATGTGAGTGCTGCTGGAAAAAAGGCTTTAAAGTACAAGAGATTCTAGTGTCATCTGCAGACAGAAATCTGCTAAGTGTGTTTTGGGGGGCAAGTGGAAAAGGAGCATTCCCTGTGAATGACAAGTGCCAATCTCATAATGTCATGTTACCATTGTGGATGAATAAAGAAAAAAGGCCCATTATATTATATCTAACTAGAAAGCAACTTAACAAAGAAATACACTGTGTTGTTAGTGAGAGGAAGGATAGACTTGTGGTTTGGGCACAGGAGTTGCTGATTCAAATTTCTGGCTCTGCAAGAGACTTCCTTCATGGCCTTGGGCAACTCATATACTGCCACACTTCAAAATGGGAGTAGCACCCAAACTGGAGAGAGAGATTTCCTAGAGAGATACCTTCCCCTTGCAGCACTCAAATGGGTACCCAAGTGGATAGATCTTCAAGATGTTGCAAAAAGGTCTTTTGAAAATGTACAATAAAAGCAGGAACGATAGAGTTTGGACTCCTTTTTTTTCTTGCTTCTTTTCTATTTCCCCCCTCTCTCCCCACTCCCCCTCCTTTCTTTTCTTCTCTCTTTTTCCTATGAAAGTCTGGCTCTGATGCTGGTTATTGAGCATTTGAGAATCTGATCCTTGACCTCCCTCGGGATTCTGACTTAGTCATTTTAAGGCCTGGTTTCCCAGCTGAAAATGGAGATAACAATGCTTTCTTTATCTTAGTGCCTGCCAGTTTTATCTCTTTAGACATTGAAGCATTGGGGAGAGGAATTACCTTCTATAATATACAGGTATTTCACCCAAATCTTTGAGGGGGATTGAAAGAAATAGGAACTTTAGGCATTAGTGTGATGAAAAGAGGCACAAAAATGGTGGTAGAAGCAGCCATTTTGATTTTTAATAAGTGATGAGACCAATTCAGTTGTATTAAAGTCTGTTATAGAAAGAGAAGACAATTTGTGTCTGAGTCAGGATTTCTTCAAGACTTGGGAAGGTTGAGATTGAAACTTGTGGGTTGAGCACATCTCTAACCAGGGTTAGATTAGAGTCTGTGTTGAAGTATGTTTTCAATTACATTCTGTTAGAAAAGTAATGCTGAAATTTATCTTAAGTTGTCACAGTGCTTCAAAGCATGGGCTTTTCCTCTCTGAGTCCTTGAACAGACACAGGATGTGTTGCGGCAAAACTGTTTCCAATTAAGTTGATGCATTCTGTTCTTTAATGTTTCGGGACTTTAAGTTAAAGAAAAATCCTCTAGCCAGAGTTCAGAAGGATGATTCAGATAAATTTGCCTGGAAAGCAGTCATTCGCCTGAGTTTCTGTGGTTGTACCGTGTTGGGTCATCAGGGTAACACATAGCCATGAACTTCACTGACATTCTGCTGATTAATATTGACTGGAGATCCAGGTCTTCTCTGGGGCAGTTCACTGAATGTAAAAGTGGGAACTGAAGCATCTGGATTAAGGGAAATAAGTTATTCCAGCAAATATCTCTGCTGCTTGGATCTGCTGTAAATTTTTGCTTGTGTGACTTGTCTAGCTGAACAAGTTTTTGGAGTTCCAGGGGTTTTCCCCTGATTATCTGAAGCATTACCCATCATTTCATGGAGAGCTATGCTGAAAACTTCTGTCATGCTGAAGATTAAAAAGGGATTAAGAGGGTGTGATGGGCTTTTCAGATAAATGTATGTACACACACAGCACATTAATTGTTCAGGTTCAATTCTCAAACTCAAGACAAATACTTGCACATGCACATTTGACACTCTTGTTTGTCAGTTATTGAAGCTGCCTCTGCAGGTATCCCTGAACAACCTGCTCTAGCAGCCTTCTGTATGTTCTCTCTCATGCATACTGCCTCCATTACTGCAACCTGCTGGGCAAAGACTCCCTGCTGAACCCTAGCTATCCAGGTCATGCCAGAACTTCATTTGACTCACTCATGTCCACTGCTTTGCAATGACTAGCTTGCTCAGTTCTGTTTTACCTCCAGGATAAATCTGGGACCACTCAGAATACATACTCAAGCTGACTTTGACAAAGGTAAAACATATGTTGAAATGATGATGAAAATAAATCCCTGCATTTTCATGTACTAAATGAAGAATGAAACTCTTGTGACATATGAAAAAATGGTCAATTTCTTACTCTGGTTATTGTCCTGTTGCAGGAGTATGTGCGACTGGCAGTCAGTGCTGACTGAATTTTGGATTTTTTAAAATTTCATGAAAACATTTTGTTTTGTTCTTTTTTTTTTTCATCTTTAAGAATGAGGTGTATGGTCAATAAGGATATTACTGAAGAAATTCTCCTAATATTGTCCACTTAGCTGGAAGAAGTTTGTGCAGGTATTCAGTAATGCATTAACCATCTCTAGGGAGATATAAGGAAAAGTCTTCACAAATTACTAAGTAGTTTTTTTGTGGATCAAAAAGTTTCTTCAGCTTCTCTTCACTAATATAATCTTACCTGAGTGACCCTGCAAAGTCTTTTTGCCATTACTTCCATCTGTCAGTGTGTGCATAGACAGGGATTGTAAGAAGATAAAAGCTTGGATTTCAGTTTCCTACTTGTTTTTGATGTGTTTAGTACATGTATTAAAAAATCAAGTAACTCAGAAATTTAAGTATCAAACTGGTAATGACTATGAAGCTGCTTACAGTTGGTTCTCTTAAAACTAGATCCGACTTTGGTGTTCTGAAAAGATCTGTTTGAAATCTGGCCCTTGAAAATATAAAAAAAAATATCTAACATATCATTAAGCCACACTGTAATTCAGAATGGTGTCCTTCTCTAAGCTTGAAAAGGCAGGTCAAACCTCTCTTCCATCTAAAATTTTAGTTGCTAGCTGTTTTAAATAAACAGTATCTTCCTTGACACCAAAGATACTGAAATTATGATGTATTTTGATATATGCACCATGGGATAATTGTACTATTTCTGAAACATATTTGGTTGTATTTATCCATGACAAGTATGCTGTTTCCCTTGCCTGTGTTTATAATCTTAGCAGTGTGTTTTTATCATAGAAAGAGGATATGCTTTTCTCTTAGTATAAACAAGAAAACCCAAGAAAAATAACCCAAATTTGACATGGGTCCCCTTAGAACTTGGGGAAATATAATGCATGGCCTCTTAATGAGAGGTAAAAAAAAGACATTTATTTTGCTTAGGGAAAAGTGTGGAATATTAGATCTCATTCTAGAAATCTGGGCTCTGGGCTGTGATGCGTAGGAATGTGCGAATTTTATGTTTTGTGTAGAACTGTATACTGGTCACCAACTCTGAATAAATTCTTGACCACGTGGTTGTGTTCTGTCCAGTTTCTAAACCATAGCAGAAATCTAGTTCAGTGTGGGCTATTTGAATGTGCAAATTTTAAAAAAACCAAAGGATAAAAAAAACACATTAAATGAAAGAGTAGCAAAATCATTTGCTATAAATGAACAAACACTGATCTTAAAAAGAATGAAGGAAACTTCCAAACTAATGAAACTAAGATATTTTTATTCAAAGTCTAGCAAATATGTAGGAGTTTAATTGACATGCTGTCTTCGTTTGAAAGAC
>WEZZ01032438.1:1144-15691 GCA_013400585.1 Chloropsis cyanopogon | reverse complement strand
CCGCCCGCAGTGCTGACTGCAGATCGCACTGCCGCAGACTATCATGTGTTAGGGTTCCCCATCACCTTTGACATAATTAGAACATTAGAAGACTCCTTCTGACTAATCCCCTATGGTCTGCCAAGCCCAGCAGTGTCTCCAACTTCTTGTCTCCAGTGGTAGAGGGAGATGCAATTTAAAGACCAAAAATATGACACCTGATTGTCTTTTGCTGTCCATTCATTTTGTATTTCTCCAATATGCAAAGTAAATGTATGAGGGATGATGGCTCACAGGTTCATCAACCTCTTTTTAGACATACTGACACTGTCTCCATAACCAGGGTGTTCTGCTAGCAAGATGTAGAATTGATCTGTTTCTTGTGCATATAATGCTTTAATTTATTGTGGTTTTAAATCTCAGTTTCATCAAGTGCCCCTAGTTCTATTACAAAATTTTGTAAAGAGAGGTTAAAAATTATGTTGAATATATGGGTAGGGCTAAATTTTGTATAGCAGTGAAATACCTATTCATTTTTCTGTGTTATTTTGCGTTCTTTTAAAGGGAAAAAACCAAGCTTTTGCAGTATAGTTTATAGGCCTGGTATTGAACAGATCATTTCATTGTGCCACTTGAAGTACTAGTAAATGTTTTTCCTGTCTATTTAACTGCTTCAGAAGCCAGATTTTTATTCCAACCCAGACACGATAAAAAAATAAATCTATGTTGTAATGGTAATTAAGGAGATAAAGTTATGTTTTGTTTAATTATAGTTTACCTTCTCTATTTCTCATTTTTCTATTGTGAATCAAACTTTAAAATAGAAATGTTAGTTTTTATTTTGAATATAAAATTTAAAGTGAAGAGTGATTTAGAGGGAGAAAATCTTGCAGCCAAACTATGTAATACATTAACAAAGCAATCAGATAGAAAATGGAAATAAAATTTCCTTCATAAGGAACAGGAAATAAGTACTACAAGTAGCAGGGAAGACTTCACTTTAGGTTAGAGATCATTCCCTGTTTGGACCATGAGGCATCACTGTGGCAACTATTAACAAAGTAAGTTATTAGTGACCAAGCACTCAATATGTTTGCCATTGTGTTTTAAAACCACTTGTAGTTTGGAAATTAGGAGAAGAGGACATTGAGTATTTTGTTCTCTGCAAAAACACTTTTAGTCACCTTGGTTTTGAATTCTCCCTTACTTGGAACATAGTTCCAAAAGGAAAAAAGAGTATTCCTGAAAATAAAAGAAGGGAAAAATATATGTATTTCCTCTGTTGTACTTCCATACATGTAGGAAGACTTAGATTTTAATTTTGTTCACAGATATGGCAATATTTTGATCACAGATGTAGCAGTACTGATAATTTTTTACTGTAGAAAATCTCGTTTGTCTGGTTTGAGTCGCGTTCGCCAAAAGCCCTTTTGACCGCCTTTTTGGAATCAGATAAATGTGGAGTAAAACTTACCAGCTTTAAAAATATTTACTGACTTTTGTGTAGCCATTGACAGTGCTTTTGCTGGAGGAGTTAATGCTTGTATGGATGTGTGTGCTAAAATCCATAACGCTCTCTCATTACAGCTTCTGCAAACAGGAAAAGCTGCCCATCACGTTTCAGTCCTGTGTGATCACAAAGGAGTGCCAGGTGTCAGAGTGGTCAGAATGGACCCCCTGCTCCAAAACCTGCTTTGACATGACAACCCCTAAAGGGAATCGTACAAGATCACGGACCATTAAGCAGCTCCCCGTTGGCAGTGAAAGCGAATGCCCACAATTAGAAGAAGCAGAGCAGTGTGTTTCTCAAGGAGACGGTGTAGCACCCTGCATTACGTAAGTTGGTTCATTTCAGTTCTTCATTGCTAAAATGAACAATTTCAATTAAGTGTACAAGGCTGGTAATGGAATATCAACCAAACCATTATTAAAGAAATAATTCAGTGTTTTTGAAAGCCCAAAGTCTGTAAATAGCTCCCATTGTCATGTAACCAGTTCCTTCTCTAAATACAGGAATAAAAACAAGTATATTTTCTTTTCATTCATTTCAGTTTTTGATATACAGTATTTGCACATACACAGATTCAGGCAAGATGAAAATAAATTATTGTATTGATTTGTCAGCAATCTTTTCCCTACATAACATGTCTAGTAGAATCATTGTTTTCTGAATTTCTTGTCTGTGGACGAAACGTTGAATACAGGAAAGGGGTGGTTAACTAACAGCTGGTTAGCTGGTTAGCTAACAGACTCACTTTTAGTGAGACTTGTATTCAGCACAACAAAGGCCCTAGAAGGGAAGTGGGAGAGGCTGACAGTGACAGCAAATAAAATTCAGGAGAAATGACAGTGAGCACTTTATGATTCAAGAGATTGCTGTAATCCTTATCTAATCAAAATTAATATTAAAGTCACAACTGTGGTTTTTTTTTATCATACTAGGAATAGGGTCTGGAGAAACATCACTTGATATGAAGCATCTTTGACTGTGGTATATATTTTTCATTTAAGAGTTGAAATATCATCTTTCTTTATCTCCAGCTGCATTAGGAAGCACTTCACTTTATTTAGCCTTAAAGTACTTGTTAGGTAGGGAATTCTGTGGCATTTTTTGCAGTTCATAATCCCGATTGGGGTTTTAACTGTGAGTCAAAGATCTTCTTTGCTCTGTATTCACTGATTAGGAAGCTTCCAGCTTCTCCTCATTCATCAGTACCCAGCAGGGATGCTTCAGTACTGCAGAATGATCTTCCTTCTAACTGTGAAAAAGACAACTTACTGAAAAGTTTTTCTGTAGTCATAATAGAAAAATTCAAATATAGTTTCACCTTGATATCCAGAATAAATTTAGTTTCAAAGATAACAATAGGCTTTGGGGTTATATGGGGGGAGGGGAGGGGGAGTTGTGAGGTTTGTCCCTCATCTTCTGTCTCTTATGTTTCTCAGCATTCACATTTCTTTTGTATTTTGGATTTTGTCTATATAAATTCAAGCTCTAAATAAATGCTGAGAGTCACAGTCTTGAAAGTTAACTTATTTGAACATGGACTATATGTCTCTGTATATAAAGTTCTGCTTCCCTCAAATAAAATATTTATATATGTGATATGTTTCAGGAATTGAACAGAAAAGATCCTCCTAAAGAGTAATGATTTTAAAAATTAAATAGTACAAAAAAAGTTTCCGTACACATAAAACACGAGATTTAATGCGCCTCTGTGTGCAAGAAATTGTGGTGCTCAGGCCTTTTATGAAATTAATGAGGTTACTGAGGTGTTTCAGCTTACATATAATTTAATACATATTAATTTATGTATAATTTAATACCGTGTAAAATGGCTTCATGATTTCTAAATGCCTGATTAACCAAATTTGGGGCAGGTATGGCTGGCGGAGCACAGAGTGGACAGAATGCCGTGTCGATCCTCTCCTTAGCCAGCAGGACAAGAGGCGAGGAAATCAGACTGCGCTGTGCGGAGGTGGCGTCCAAACCAGGGAGGTGTACTGTGTGCAAGCTAACGAAAATCTCCTCTCCTACTTAAATACCCTCAAGGATAAAGAAGGTAAATTTGATTCAATCTCAATTAAATTAGTGTGAAATCAGAGCATGTCAGCATTCCAAAGCTCTTTCACAGCCATTGTCTTCTGTCATGAGTGCCTACCTACCTTGTGAGTTACTGCTATTTTTTATGTAACTGTTGTCTGCTTAATTGCTGTAGCAGAGATTTCATTCTGTACTCTGCACATATAGATTCCAAATATAAATTCCTAAAAATTACTATTTCTTAGTGCCTACTGAAAAATAATGTGCAGGATACCTTTCCATAAGAATGAAGTGAAAAGATGGGTCAGTAGTCCTAGATTTGGTTTTTTCATCTACTGTAAATTTCTTGTGTGTCCTTCATCTGAGTGAGGAACTTGTGCTGTTTGACATGCAGATGGAATATATCAATTCTTGCATGTAAGCTCAAAATAGAAAAATATAAAAATATAATTAGATTTTATTCTCAGGGAATGGATTTTTTTTTTGCTTGATTTGGTCAAGTTTTTAAGTAGCTTTCAGGACTTCAAGCCAATATAATTTCATGGGTTTATTTACCTAACTGAAATAGAGAAGAGATTATTCCTTGTCACTGTTAAAGCCTGTACAGCTTCTTAAGAAGAGAGAGAATAGCTTAGAACACAAAATCTTTAATTCATTTGGTAGTCTACATGCTTTGGAATAACACTTCAATAGTTTACATTACATCTACTTCTTTGTAGTAATGCAGAACTGTAGATTCAGAAATCAGTGAATTAAGCTAAATGCATTTAGCTTTTTGATGACATTTTATCCTCCACCTATTTCATACAAACACACATTACAGCCATATACTTCAGGAAAAACAACAGCCATGTACTTCAGGAAAAACAACATCAATATGCAAATCCTATGTAATACCACATTTTGTCTAGGGCTGGCCAAACAGCAGACTAGTGAGGTTCCTACTGTGGTTTAAAGGTACTCTCAAACTTGCCATAGCGGTAGAGTTTGTGGGGAATGTTAATGCCAACATCCATTTCAGCATGACTGCTCAGATCAGTAGGGTGTGACTTGTGAGCTCTGCAGCCCCACATCTGTATTTATTAAAGAAGAAGCTTTCAAGCCTCTTTGTCTTATGCAAATCAGCTCTGCCCAAGGGCTTTTAGTAAATCGCCTCTGCTGAACAAAGTTTAGATGCCTCTGCCGTAGTGTGAACTACAAAAACCTCCCAGCTAAGGAGAGGTAACAATAAAACCAGTGGCAGCTTACTGTTCAGAATGATGATTAGGATTTTGGTAGGCTGTGAAGTCTCGCCAGATTAGGCGTGTGTGAAATTTACCCTTATCAGACTGTGACAGGAATACATGGAGCCCATCAGGAGGTAATCTCTGCAGGCTCCTGAAAGCTGATTAAAATGTAACTAGTCTTTGGATGCATAAACATGAGAACAGTTTTTCAAGAGCTCAAACTGGGGGTGAAGTGATTCTTAGTTTAAAAAGGAGCTCTGGGCTATTTCCACATTAGGGGACAGATTTTCAGAAGAGGTGCTGCTCTGCTCATGCTCCCTCTCTCTCCCCTCATAGAATAGAAAACGATGAGTAATATGAGGGAAAAAGACAGGGCACACACCCACCAGATTATGCTGTGGGGAAACGCCTTCATCTCAGTTTAGTTTATGTTTGGTTGTAGCAAATGCTGTCATGGTAAGGGTGCTTTAAAGATTTATATACTCATGGTGGCGTTTCCCTGTTATTTCAGAAAGTCAGTCACAGAGCAAGTCGAAGGCTAGTGCTGCACCTCTGCTATCAATCACTTTTGAAATAACAGGTAGGTAAATTTAGGCCTCCAACCTGACCTCTTGATTAAGAGCATGCAAAGGAGGCAACACCCTTTTGGGGGACCTTGTTTGCTATATGTGTACACTTAACATGTTTGTGTAGCTCTGAAATAGTTAAATGAATTTGAGCATTCTCAGGAAATTTCAGATCAGTTTGAAAGTGACAGGCCAAAATTCAAGCTAATGAAGCTCATGAGCCAGCTGGGATGCTGGAATAGTTGCCTGCTCCACTCCTGAATCATTTTAGCTAGTGACTGCTTTTCCTCTCACTTCTGAGCACTGGGAATTGTTTTGCAGCTTTCATCATAGCTGCTGTTTCCAGTCCCTTCTGCAGATTTAAAACACCAAGTTTGGCCTCTGGTAAGAATTTGAACTTCTAATATGGAGCTGAACCAGAATCCCTCACGCCATTCAGGTCGGGAGGGAGAAGAAGGAGCATTGGTTGTAGTAGTTAAGCAGTGGCAATCAAGTTTCTTGGAGGCCACAGTCATACTGCCATTTACTTGCCACTGACTTAAATTGTTTCATCTCTATTCATCTACTTAACTGGTTTAATCATGAAGTTTCTCTTACTGTATGAGGTGGACTGTTTCATTTTATTCCGAGTACCTTTAGAACCCTCGATGTAGAATAAAGATAGGAAAGTTCCTTTATGGGCATAAATTTATTCTACATCTGCAAATACACATTTGTTGCACTATTAAACACAGGGGAACTGCTTACATGCGTGGCATTGTGCCATTTCTCAGAGCATAAGGTTCTGAATTATCTAATGTTTTTTTGATGAGAGAATTCAGCATTATAGAAAATTAGAAGAAAAGATATTGTTTAGTTCTTGGTCATAATGTGTTTTGGGCTTGGGTTTTTCTTGGGATTTTTGAGTAGAGTACTCGGAGGAACTTCCTTGTGTTGTTTGCTATGAAACCAGTGTGGCAAACAATCAGAAAGAGAAATACGAAATTGTGTCTGCTTATACTGATACAGTCACATAGAAATTGAGTCCCTTTGCCAGCCTGGTCATTACTGGGCACTAGTCTCTTGAGGGTCTTTAGAGAAAGATAGAAAGGTTGGTATCTTGATAAATGTAGCAAATGCATAAAAGCCAAACTTCTCTTTCTTTTCAGTTGTTTTTAAAATGCAGTAATTCAAGGAGGTGTTTTCCAAGGATATAAAATATATTCAGATAAAAATTCCTAATAGAGAAGATGATTTGAGGAATGGGTAATTAAATCTTACTTTAGTTTTTAGGTTACTAGCCTCAAACCTGAAGTTCCTTGAAAACGGAATCTAATTTATTAGTTAGACTGAAGGAGAAAGAGAGATTATCAAAATGCATTAACTTTGCTTTCTATTTTTGGCCCAAAATTTGGTTAAATTTCACATCTTGTAGTATTACACGCAGTCTAATCGGCATTCAACTTTATTTCCAAGGAATAAAGAACAATCTTTATTGCTGACACAAGACAGTATGAAAGGACAGAGATAAGATAAGGTTTTAAACTGTGAATACATGCATCCAGTGTTGTCTTATGTCAGAGTGTCTTTCCTAAACAATAAGCATCAAAGCCTATGCTCAACCATACTTTTGTGATGCTGAAAGAAATTAATTTAAATTCATGGGAACAAGATGGTCATAAGATGCCCAGGCAAAGCTGTTTTCTTAATTTGCTGTCATCTCAAAGAAAAGAAATCTGAGTAATCCTGCATGACATTCATCCTAAGTGCTCAATGTTGAAAATGTTTTTTAATAACCTGAAATAGAACTTTTCTGTCCTATGTTTGAATTCTTTTGTTGTAAAATCAAAATATAAGAGATAGCATTCGTACATG
Source organism: Chloropsis cyanopogon (assembly GCA_013400585.1). Taxonomy (NCBI): domain Eukaryota; kingdom Metazoa; phylum Chordata; class Aves; order Passeriformes; family Irenidae; genus Chloropsis; species Chloropsis cyanopogon. The sequence goes on along the minus strand of WEZZ01032438.1, from coordinate 8,522 downwards.
ACTTAGAGTCTAAAAGCAGCATTTGGAAAGCATTTTGGCATATTTAAAGATTTATTGATACCTGTGATATGAAAAAACTGCTACTGCTAAAAGCTTCCTGATTAAAGATCTTTGTTATTTTTCTGAGTAAAGTTCCCTGAACTAGTGTGATGTTCAGTTCTTTATCATGATGGAGGCTAGAGATGAAGCATGGAATTCCTTAGAGCACTTTCTTTATTCCCTGAAACAAGACTGTGTCTCAAGAGTATGATTGGCCCTTAATTTCAACTGTCTCAATTGGGCAATTCCCCAGTTACGTAAAGGTTAAAAATGTGTGGATAGCAGTTACTTACTGTTTTTCTTTTTTTTATTGAAAACTATTCAATACAAATTCAACAGGCAAATTATGTTTGTTTATATCCATTTTCTATTTTAAATATGCATATTATGTTGAGTACAAGGCATGTTAGGTGTGCATGTCAAACTTACTGTAAAATTCAATGATATGTCATAAAATTGAATATCAACATAGCATTATGTAAATGTCAGAATATTAGGCTTTTTATTATTTTGTTTCAAGAGATTGGTAAACTAGAGGCAGTAATATTAAATGACTATCTGCCACCTTCATGACTTCATTATGTGGAGCAACCCTGTGTGAAACTATGCCAAAGGAGGCAGTGTTGAAAACCAGAATAGAGTGAGGATTTTTCATTCCGTTTTCCCTTTTAAAAAGTGAAAATTGGATGCTTTTTCCGAAATGGTAATGATTACCTGCTTAGAGAATCTGAATGAAAAGACATCCACACATGTCTACAAGCTTGATTGTACTTTAACAGCCTGCTGTTTACTTTCACATTCCATAAATGGTTATTGATCTCATCTTTCAGAAAGATATTGTCATGTACTGTATCTATTTAATCTGAGAGTCTTTCCATCAAATGTGGTGGCAAAAATGATTGGTGTAACTTCCCACAGAAAAAAAATACTGAATAGAATGAGAGTGTTTTAAATCAAGGAATTTAATGTTTCCTCAGTCAACCAAAGGGAAATAATGTGGAAGACTTTTAGCAGATATTCTCTGCTTACTGTAATATTTTGTCCTGTATTATGAAAGAGAATTAAAATCTTGCTTTCAATGAAATGGTACATTTTCAGTTAGAGTTCTGTGCCTTACTCTGGCACTTCTAGAATTGTCCTGTTACTTGTGTTACCTGGAAAGTATGAAAGGAGAAGGGTGATTTTGGCCCAGGTTATTGATCTTTAAAGAACAGAAGACTCTGCCTTCACATGTGTCTCTATCGGTTAATAACACTTTAAAAAAATAAATTGTCTCGTGCAGTTTTTACAACTACATATATACATGATGTATACATATTTATAGACATATATATAGCAAATGCAAACCATATATATATCTGAAACAAAGCCTTTCTTGAGCTAAACCTGCTGCTGCAGAGATCTTACTGCTGAGTGTGCACTTGATGGTCTTGAGAATAAAAGAAAAAACGTTTGTGCCAAAATTATAGCTGTGTTTCAGGTTAAAGCTTAAAAATAATCTTTTAAATATTAATTAACCAGGCCTTTGAAGTTATAGTATCATATAGCTTACATATACAAGTGCAAAGGGGTTTATGCAGCTTTTTGTTCAGTTTCTTAAGAGAAGAAATAATTAGATATTAGGACACAAATTTAGCAGAATGCAAAGTGAACAATTGTTCTTGTGGTATAATTTACCCCTCAAAGGAAAGGACTGGGTCTGAGGGGGTGCTACAATATCTACAGTCTTCCATCTCCACATAATGAGATTTGACTTTGTTCATTCAAAGAGTAAACTGACTTCCATTCAATTTTTTTCAAGGCAGGCATTTTTCCATCACGTCATCAGATTAAAATGAGGTAGAAGCCTTTCTGACTGAAGGGTAGTTCTGTCCACTTAGAGCTGAGGATGATGACCAGTGACATATGAGAAATATTTTAACTTTGTTTTGACAGCTTCAAGGCCAGTAGACCGTAAACTGTGTACAGGACCTCTTCCCAGCACCTCCCAGCTGTGCCATGTTCCCTGTCCCACAGAGTGTGAGACCTCGGCATGGTCAGCCTGGGGACCATGCACCTATGAAAGCTGTGACGACCCTCAGGCCAAGAAGGGTATGTAAAAATTCAGCAGAGCCTTTTAATGGTTTTATTTACTACTCCTAAATCACTAGGTTATGCAAGAACACTATATTTTGTACCAAGTGTATGTCTAGTGCCTCTGGACATCAAAATAAAGTTATTGAATTAGGACTGCATTTGACATCACTGTTACACCAAAGGTAGCAAAAAATGTAGCCTGTTTACTAGGCTCTCAAGATCAGTTTGGGTTTCTACAGGTCAATTCCAGTTTCAAACCTTCCTGTCAGATTGAAAGGGGTACAATTTGTGTGTTCAAATCACAGTTTTGGCAGTGTCTCAAAAGGAGGACAGAAGCCTCCTTTGAGGTGTGTAGGCACTCAAAGATTTACACTTCAGTAATAGCTTAAGAATTCCCCATTAGACCGTAAAGCATGATCTGGCAAAGAGATGGCACCATTCACTGTTGATATGTGACGCTGTTTTACTTAATGACATATGTGCTGGTTTCAGTTTCAGCATGTTTTACAACTTATTGCCATGCAGAACAGATTGTAGTAACCTGGCGTCAAAGTAGGAAAGCAAGAATACAGTGACAGGGAACTGATGTTAGAAGTCTGTGGGCTTCTGGCTGTAAATGAGAAAAACTGGCCTAGTCGTTGCTGCAAAGTGATTATCTGATAAAATTGGGAATACAGACTTGGTTTCTTGATTGAAAACAGTCTTAAGAAAGGGCAGCCACATATGTCCACTGGAAGGAGCAATTGTGATTACTATGTTTGCCCAGCTGGATATTTCTGGCATACTGCTAAAACAAGTTTTACAAAGCTGTTTTTTGGAACTCTGACCCAACCTTGATCAGTTCAAGAAGGAAAAAGCAGTTCAGTGAACAGATCTATCAGATTAAGTCTTGTCTGAGTACAGCTGTCAAGTAGTCTGTTATTTCTGTTGCTGTTCCATCACTGAAAGATTTGCTACATATTCGGGGTAAAGTTTAGGTTTATGAGACTGATTTGGACATCTGTCTAATAGAAATACATTAGGATGTACTTTGTGCAAGCCTTTATTCCTGCACACATGAGCAGGGATCTTTACTCAACTGCCAGTGTTTTCTTCTTATCTGGAAATTCTTACATTTTATTTTATAATTGCATTGACAGCTCTTCTGAGAGAATAATTTGAAAATTGTACAGGCACTTCCACTTTTAGCAGCATGTCTCGCTACATATTTCCAGATCATTTGCATCCTTTGTTGCTGTAGATATTGGAGTTCTTTACTTTTGAAATTATATCAGCCTTTTGTGTCAGGCTTACTAAACCTTTAGCACATAATTTGGCTGAACTCTTCAATTTAGGAAAAAAGAAAACAAACATCAACTAAAGATAAATGGAAAAAGTATTTTTAAAGTAAATACTTACTATAATTGAATTAAGAGGCATATCTTCAAAGAATCAGTTCTTGCACATGTGTGTTTGAAAACTCTCCTGGTTAGTTTGTGTCCTGGTAGAAATGACAGTTACATGTAGTATTTTAGAAAAAATATCTGTATATTACTAACTTGCCTGAATACTGATATAAAACAAAAGAGACTGTGAAAAGATGTGAGAAGAGAAACTATTTCTTGAATCCATTCACTTTGGTTGGGTTGTTCTGACTGTCAGAACAAGTCAGTTTTTTTCAATGAGCCATCCTGAAAGGAGAGAGTGGGTTGCTTTTGGTTGCTGGCATTGACCTGGCAGATACACAGTGCATAAAGGCCCATCAGTTTGTCCATTTCAAAATGAGTTTAGGTGGTCTTAAGGAAATGTTTAAATGCTTGCAAGGAAATATTGTGATGTTTATTACTGAAAATGTATTCACAGGACTTGAGTTTATTTTCTCGCTTTTCTTTTTCTCACAAGGTTGTCTTTTTATTCTTCCATTTTATTTTGGAGGGCTGGAGGGGGAACAAGTGTTTATAAGCTGATTTCACTTGATAATGCATTCCTGTTGGAACATACCTGAGAAGAAAACAAACATATTTGAGAAATGGTAACCCAGAAATTTAGTCAAGACTTATAAAATTAGATGGGTCTTGCAAGAGTGATGCTCAGGAAATGATCCTGTCTCCTTCCTGGAGTATACATGACTATGATAAACAGGGGGTTAAGGCAAAGCTTCCTGAGGAGGCTCAAAACATTGAAACCTGTAAAATTTTATCTCTAGTCCTTCTTTAATGAATTCTTCTACCCAATTGTCTAAAATGCATTGTTTTGCGGAGTGTCTGTGGTATGTTTTACAGAGAAGAGAAACAGAACAGTTCACTCTGGTGTAGGCAGATAAAAGGTGCTTCACTTCACATTTTAAATTGTTATTTTCATGGATATTTCAGGCTTTAAGCTAAGGAAACGTCGCATCACCAATGAGCCTACAGGAGGAACAGGAAACTGCCCTCACCTGTTAGAAGCCATCCCATGTGAAGAGCCCTCTTGCTATGACTGGAGAATCACAGGGCTGGAGGAATGCATTCCTGACAATGAGAAGCCATGTGGCCCTGGTACACAGGTTCCTGTTGTCGTCTGTGTCAACAGCGATGGTAAGATGGATGTTTTTTCCTGCAGTCCACACCAGATAAGAGTGAATATACTAAAATGTAATCCAATTCTCAGCTTTCTTGGTCCTTATAACCAAGCTGTCTGGAATAGATATAAATGTCCATTAATACTGGAGAGGGAGGGTAAGACCTCTAGTTGCTCTAGGACCGAGCTCCGTCACCTACACTGTGTAGGGTTTCAAAGCTTCACAAAATGACTTAGAGAAGAATAAATAGAAAGCAGCTATTGTTTGCCAGTAGATCAGATTCATGCCTGCAGTGGCTTGATTGAATTCCCTGATGTAATCCCACTAACAAAGCTGATCCTCTGAGCCTAGAAACAAATAAAATGTGAGCAAAGTAAGATCCATTGCAGTAAGTATAGCTGGAAGAAAAATAATAATATGTTTATTAAAAAGGACGGTTTGATGTGCGTTACGGAGTTGGGTTGACAGTCCAAGCTGTCTTACTTCTTCAAAAGATCAAAAAAAAAATACTACCATTATTCAATTATCTTCTGTGAGACAAAACAGATCTTGCATGACATAGTCATAAAAGCCAATTTTGAAAGCTGCTTACAGAATACTTTAATCTACTGAAGATTCATGAATTACTGTTGTGAGAATAGTCTTTATTCATTAGTAATATTATAGTCTGGAGCAGCAGATAAATTAAAATAATTGTATTGACTGCAGTGTAGTATAGTAAGCGGCTTCTAAGTTCCAACAGAGAATTAAGTAAGAGAACACCTCTGATGAGTGTTAACAGCTGCAAAAAGTATTTTGAAATTAGATCAGTCAGAAGTAATAAGAACTGATTATAGAGATATTTAAATCTTGTGCTTTCATGCTGAAGACTTTCAGTTGTAATTGAGTTTTGGGGCTTAAATTGAAATACTTAGAATTAGGATGTAAGCTTTATTTTTCTGCATATACCTAAGAGAACTAGTAACCATTTGTACAGCTCAGAAAGAGATTAGCCTAGAATTACAGTATTCAATCCACCATATTTTATGTCCTTAATTCAAAAAATTTCCCTTTGCAATTTGATAATTTCATGGCAACAATACTGAAACTATTTGCAGGGGGTTTTGTATACATTTTCCAATGAAAAATGGCCTTTTTCTTGTAAATCAAAGTGTTTCCTAAATAATTGTGAAGACACGTAAAAAATATCTGTAAAACAAAAAGACTATTTTTTTTCTTTACTAGATAATGGTTAGTTTGGCTTACCTTTATTTTCAGGAATTGTGTTTTCTCACACATCCAACCTAATTTCTTTCTAAACTGTAATATAGTAATTTATATTGATTATAACTTATCATATATTTGGAGCATGCAATTGAGCCATTAAACTTTAAGATGTCTTTTATGTATAGGATATTTTCTATTGAAACTCACAGGATTTGCTCTTGGCACTTCATGGGCTTTGGTTTTGGCCAAATTTGACTTTGAAGTCTTGTGTTTAACTTTTTTACTCCCAGTATTTGTTTTTGTTTTTCTGTCTTTCTGAATGATATGGAATTATATATTGCTGTAAATATATGGCCTTATACATTGCCTAGATCAGTAACCTGCCTCAGAAAGAGTGTTAAGTCAGGGTTTGGCCATCAGTCTTTAAGATTAAAGAGTTGTGGTCTTAGCTTCAAAGAAAGGAGAAACCAAATTGCAATTATGTCTTGTTTTGTAAAGACCTGATCACCCAGTCATCCAGTCACAAAAATATGTGTTCAGTTACATTTGAGAGAGTGCAAAAGCAGCGGAGAGTAAGATAATGAATTGCCCCAGCTCTTGTTTGAAATTCCTTCTTTTAGTAAACAATCTTATGTGTACTTCACCAGTGTCTTGTGCTTCACTCTCTCCTGAGGAGGATTAACATGATGCCGTAGAAGCAAAGACCCACCAACCTCAGCCATCTCCCCCTCCAAACTGACTCTGCTCAAGCATCTTATTGCTTTGCCTCCCACAGCACCAACCCACTAGAAATCCTGTAGAGAACTCTTAAATACTTTCTGAACACCACCACCTCTTCCCAAGACGTTCCCATCTAGTCCTTTGGCTTCCTACCCTGGCAGTCAACAGAATATCCGTGGTGTCCTTCACCAAACACTTGTTGCAGTCATCTAGATTCTGCTCTGCAAAATACAAGAGAGCAACGCTTTGCAGTCAGGCAAGTTTTGCTTCATGCCCCACAGCTTCAGGCTAGTTCCAGTAAAATGAAGTTTGGAGAATGCTACTCTTCCATTGTCTAAACCTCATGGTTTAAATTATTCATTGTAAGAAATTTGTGATATTCAGTGTTCTTTGAGCAACTCTTGGGGAAGAATGCATCGACTGTCAGTTAAATACTGTACCTTGATTAGCAGGGTACATAATCTGTATAATAATCNAAGATTGCTGTTACTCAGACTAAACTAATCTTTGCTTGACGATATTATCTTCCATCTCTTCAAGCGTTCTTCTTCTTATTATTATTATTAGGTATTAAGCCAACCTTAAATCTTAAACTGCCTGGATAGGAAAGGTTGAAATTAAGGGACTTAAATGTATCCAAAAAAAGAGCATGTTATGCCCTTGGCCCCTTGGCTTCTGCTTTATAAAATGAAAAAGGCTGGTAATGTATATTTCAGACCAAGCACTGTACTTTAGATGGATAAAGCTCTGTTGTAAAGCTTTAATGTAAAATAAGCCCAACACTGATTAGTAGCTTCT
>WEZZ01032437.1:4559-25983 GCA_013400585.1 Chloropsis cyanopogon | reverse complement strand
GATGTTTATGCATCAATCATTTGTTAAATGCAGCTACTGCCATTTCTGCATAGTACATGAGTCAGGCTTTTTTTCAAACTGAATTGACTCGTGTTCTCTCCAGAGAATTATCAACAGCTCCTGTTTAAAAATTCTCATTAGGCACTGTAGCATTCAAGCTGTGGCCCTGCCGTGGTTTCCAATGTCTTGACATAGGACCCTAGTGATTTCAGTATCAGTTTGATCATACAAATAAATTAGCTAGGTGTCATAGCAATCAATCTGCAAAACATATGTGTTTCTGTGTTGCTGCTATCATTAATTCTGTGAAGGGAAATCCTTTAAAGAAGTACGAGTTGTTGTTTGAAAATATCAGAAGAGAGAAAATACCTGGCTTACAGTCCAAATGGGATCAACACAACTGTGTCTGGAATTGCTGTACCAGCAGGAGTCTCTTCTTGCTAATGTAATTTGTGTGTCCCTTTCTGTGTAGTAATTGCTGTGTTGCTTTTCTTAAATGAAAAGCCCCTATGACAGAAAAGAATGAATCAGAATTGAAGAATTCTTATTCCTTCCTACTGCTTAGTGGACTGCTAATTGCTAAAGCAGGTGAGTCTAGGCAGGGATGGTTTGTATGTACTTATTTATTTAAAGAAATTTGTAAAATAAATATTTATTGTCTTAGTCTATGGACATATTTATCTTAGGCTAAAAATGACTTCAGGAAGTATGGTCCACTTGAAAATACATGTGTAAGTATTCTTTTTCTCCATTATACATTTTTCATGTGTGTGTGTATCTGCTTTGGAATTCTGCTTCTGTGGCCTGTCCTCTGTGTCTTGTGGCAGTGACTTTCTCATAAAAGCTTTGATAAAGTACTATTGAAAATCGTACTTTTTAGTTATTTTTTGTTGTATATCTGTGTAGCTGTATTCTACACAGGTCATTGTAATTCAGCTCTGCTTTGGACAATGTAATAAGGAGATTATTCACACTCAAAAGTTAATTCTGACTAAAGTAGACGTAAATTTAATTTCTGTAGCTATTGCTGAATAACTCCACTTGTGGTTGTGCTTATTTGAACTCTGTTTATCTGAAGTAACTTTCAAATAATGAGACAAAATCAGAATAAGGAATGATTCTCTAGGAAAAGACATGTGAAAACATGAGAATATTCAGAATACCTGTAACTTGTATTGCAGACAAGCTGTGCGAAATCATCAGTAAGACATGCTTGTAGCTTTGTTTTGGAATTTCAGGTGATAAAAATGTCTTCAAGTATCTTTGTTGTTATCTCTGATGTCACTTGTATAAAATAATTTTTATCTAATTTGAAATTTGCCAAAGAATTCTGCTTTCTTTGGAGTAAACTGGTGACAATCTTCTAGAGCAAATTATTTACTAGATTCCAGTTCCAGAGAAAAAGAACTTTAAGAGCAGGGAGTCAATGGCTGGTTTGCTGAATGGTGGATGGAGTATGTCTACAGTTTTCCACACAAATTTAAATAATTTATGTAATCCAAAAAGGATTTTATGCCTTCCTAAGTTCTTAGAAAGAGGTGTCATGCATAAAGTGGAACAGCTGCCTGCTGTGGGTATGAAAATTCTGTTTTCCTGGATGCTATCTGCTTCTGCACATTTTTGAGGTGCTTGTGGGGTCAGAACAGTGGTTTGCTTTTAAGCATAGCATGCCACAATACTTGCACTGGAAGGCTTGTAAAAGATGGAGGGAATGGGAAAATACTGTGTCATGAGTGCAGAAGTCTCTGTTGCTAGCTCTCTTGACTACTTCAGTAACATGTCAGCCTGGAATCACAAGCGTTCACTAGAAATTGCTGGTTCTGCTTCTGTAACAAACAGAAGCTTGAAAATAATGACCATGAATGTAAAAATCAAAATTCTACTTAGAAAGAATCACCAGTGTGACCTTTGCAGAATCACCTTTGAAAAAATTCTGCATCAAAAGCAACCTGGCAATACTGAAGTTACCACTGGCTACAACTTCTTAATGCTTTCTGTAAATGCTGCAATGTCTAGCCTGTCCCACTTCAAATTAACAGTGCATGACTTGCACTTCTAGAGGGAAATGTAGTTGTACCACTCTTCTCAATTCCGAGTGAAATAAAAGCTCTTTTCTCATTGAAGCTGTGGCATGACCTTGTTGAGCACTTCTTGACATGTGGGGCTCTAAAAGTGTGCACAACTACAGCACAGCAGTTGAAGACAAGACTCAAAGGAGTGTAGAGTATTTAAACAAAAAAGCAGTGGAAAATTTAGTTTGACAGAATGCAATTGCAAAAATGTGATTTAGTTAGAACTCCAGGGAAAACCTTGTTCACAGTGCAGAGGAGTTCTCTGAGGACCATAAATACTTCAGATATAGGTTTGATACTGCTTCTAAAAGACAGTGAAGCCAGCAATTCAGCCTGACACCATGTTGGCATATTATTTAATACTACATCATAGAGGTAAGGATACTACCTATGAAGTCATTAGTGTTAATGCCTGCTATCTAACTTAAAAATAGGTGCTATTTGACAGTTCCTTGTTACTTTAAAAAGAAAAAATCATACAACATATATTTCATATGACTTACACATAATAATCTTTCAGATTTAATAGTCTTTCAGAAGATTGGAGTATATGGTAGCACTTGCACGAAACAAGTATTTATGAAACGCTTAATTCTAGGCCTGAAACAAACCTATTATTTCTGCAGAGTGTGCAGAAAGAGCCATTGGAGGCTCCAACTTTCATTTACCTCTCTCATGATCTCTTGTAAGATTATTTTGAGCTGGTGGGATTCCGTTCAGGGACCATTCATAAGCAAAATAGTCACAATCTGGGGAGCTGGAGTTGCAGTTTTACACCTAATGTTGGCTTTCTGCCAATCTTTTCTTCTTGTTTTCCTCCACCCCAGTGTGGTTTATGCATGGGTAACCATCTCTTCGGGAAGTTTCTGCCCTGGCATATGTTCTCTGTAAGTCATAGTCCCTTTGGAAATGTCTCGCTACTGATAGTCATCATCTATGGCCTGTAGCTCTTCAGGGGTGTCCCTACTCTAGTGTGTGTCACTAGTGCACCACAGTCCCTTCAAGGCATCCTTACTGTGGGCTCCAGTCCCTTCAGAGCACCTCCTGTGCAAATGGAGAACCTCTGAAGAGCACATCTCCATCCATGTTACCAACAATATCCCCATCATATGTTTTCTCTGTTCATCCTTTACTGGCAGCTGCCACATTTTTCAAACATGTCTGAACAGAGGCACCATGTAGTTGGTTGAAATTTTGGTGTGGGATGTGGGGTGCACAGTGGTTGCAGAGCCAGCTGGAAACAGCTGTGACTACACAGCACAGCTGTTGAATTCCTCCCTGCAGGGCACCCTTGCCGCCCCTGGGTACAGAACCCCCCATATCTGTGCCCAAAACCAGCTGGGTACGGTCTCTTGGCATAGCATGCTGCGCCCCTGCAAGACAAACTTTTACTGAGGGGATTCCAAAGACATCCCAGGGGGGTTCAGGTTCTACCCAGATAGCAAAATGCGTTTTGTTTTATTTATTCTGTAGTTGCGTCTTGTTACTTGGTATCTATGAAATATTTAAAACTCTAATAGAAATCAGTTTCATTTCTTGTTTGTTAGTAGAAATGTCTCTTTGAAAATGGCTCCTCCTCGAGGATGTTAGAGTGTCCACTGGACATTACAGCTGAAAACAGAAGACAAGAATTTAAATAAATGGAATTGGAAGTGAGTCTATTCAGAAATTATATATGATAATGATGTGTTTACAACATTGACTTTGAAGAAAGAAAGTGCTTTCAATTACCAAAGATCAGTCTTGCAAAGCAATGGGTTAATATGAAGACAGAGGAGATGCTGATCATCACTGGAGCAAAGCTGCTGTAATGATTTATATCTGAAGCTGGTGATAGGCACCAACTTATCTGGTGTAAATGCTGCAGTTAATTTTCTTTTCATAAACAAATACACTACCAGAAGTTGCTGTGTTTTCCATGATTCTACATTGTCTGTTATATAACCTCTAGTATCCATTCAAGAGCCTTTAACTTTTTTTTTTTTTTTTCATTACATTTACGTCTTGATGCAAAGGATCAAGATGTAAATGCTGTAGTTAAAAAGCTCTGGGCAGATGAGAAAGGTTCTTCAATGAAGTCACCTGACTGTGAAGTAAGGAAGTAAGCTAATGGATGAAATAAAAATTAATTTAAACTGTAATTTGCAATGCTTGCCTGTTAGAAAAATCTTTTTTTGTGTGTATGTTACTGCTGACAGAATTATATTAATAGAAAGGTTAAAAATTAAATAAATCAGCAAGAAAATGAGAATTTGAACATGCTTGGTTTAAATGTCCACTGGAGACACAAGGATTTCAGAGTCCATTGTGAAGCATTCATTGAATGACCTAAAGATTGGAAAATGCATAGGAGCTTTGATGATGGCTGTGTTAAATGGAGCAGAAATAAACATAATTGTACTCATTTTAATTGTTAATTAGACATAAACATTTAAAAGGAAAGTGGATTTTTTTTCCTGAATGCTGATCACAGTTAATAAGAGCAGATTTTTTTACAGCTGAGAGAGTCTAAAGACATCTGGGTCTCAGTAATCATTAAATTTGTGACATAAATAGTCTCAACAAAATGCTCATGCTGGCATTTGTTTTGCAATTCTTCTTGGCTGGTATGTTTTGTTTTCTGGCTTGCTTCTCTAAGAGTAGTATGGGAGGGGTCACATCAGTTACATGTAAGGCTTGGGTTTAACTTGTGTTGGGGCTCTTTTTTGTTGCTGTGAATTAGTTTTTAAAATTGTAGGTGTTTTATTTCACAGAATGTGTATATGGCTCCTCTTGGATAGGCTCTTTTAAAATGCTTAATCTGACTTCTGAATTGAAAACTATTTTAAGTATAATTGACAGAAAATTAATTTGAAATATAAAGGGCAGGAGGGAAATGAAAATAAAGTTTAGGCGGCATAATGTGGCTCTCTTATGGAAGACCATCCTAGGATGTGTAATCCAGCAGAGAGTGGGCTGAGGACCACTGGGCTTAAAAACACCTTTAAATACAACTTCCTGTGAGCAGCCCTTTGAGGGCTGTTAGGTGACCGACAGAATGCACCTCTACAGACGAGCCACATGGTGTCAGGAAAGCGTAGCCCAGCGCTGCTCAGGTGTTGAGATTTCAGTCAGGATGTGGCTAACATTGTGCAATCTATTTTTGTTATGTGGCTTCAGTAAAAGACTGGCCCTTCTGCGTCTTTATTCTTACTTTCCTTTCTTTCTTGTTTTTCAATCTTTAGGTTTTCTTGACCCCTCCCCACCACGCTCCTACAGTCTTTATCTTGCCCTTTAGCTGCATAATTTCTTTGCTAAAATGCTTGTATAATGAAGTCCTGCTGGTAAAATAAAATCCTGCTGGAATACATTTGGCAGGAGTTGTGTGCAGGCAACGCAAGACTTTTTTTTTTTTTTCAGTGCTCAGAATTTTTTCCCAGAATTGCAGCCTGAAAGCATGAGTCTTTAAAATAAGCTGTCTGGCTTTAAAATTATTTGTACAGGGTAGTAAAAAAGTAGGTTATGCATCTGCTAAAAAATTAATGAAAATCCCCATTATTTTAATTAGGGAAGAAGATGCTATAAATTGAGTAAACATCGAGGAGGACTAGGTAACAACCTGATTTTTTAAAAGGATTTAGATTAGTTGGCTCTCCCTTCCCTCCCTTCCTCAATACTTTGCTTCTAACCTTTGCACATGCATTCAGCAAGGTACTGATCAGTCCTCTCCATCCCTCCCACTTTATGAACATTTTGCAAAGCCAAAGCAGCAACAGTTTTAGTATCTCTGTGCTGAAAAAGCACAGTTCTTGTGGCCATCAGTTTATCTGCCACTGTGCTGCTTTGAGCGTGTAAGGATGAAAAAGAAAGTAAGGAATGGGTCTGATAAGCCAAGATGAGAACGTAATATAGAAATGTGGACACATTTCTAGCCAAGAATTTCTTCTCTAGATAGCGTGCTGTATATAATGTATCTCAAATTAAAACACAGGGTCATATCTAATGCAAGGGTGTGAAGGTGTCTTAGAGTATCTAAAATCTAGCTGTGTCCCTAGATTTAACATCCTGTGTTCGTGTTGGAAAAGTATTACATCTTCTTAGAAGCCTTTGCTTCTCCTTCAGACAGAGCAGAACTTATTCTGACACCAAGTAGGTTCTTCTGGATACTCAGCAGTTGCCAGGTGCACATGTTTTTGTGCCAATACACTTGGTAGAGAATTCACAGTTCAGTTTTGTGCAAGTGCCTGCTGCAACAAAAAAATAAATTTAGGTTGTGACTGCCTTTTTAAGGAAGCATTTATCAGAGGATAAATTTGTCCAATAATGAGTTAATTTTAGACTGGGGTTTACTGGAGTGATTTGGCAAAGGTGCCCACTGAGAGAATAAAGGCACAAAGCCAGAATGGACTAGATCCTACTAACTCTAGTTTACCACAGCCTACAATGAATACTGTCTGAATGCTGCTTCTTTCAAGCCACAAGAAACCCTGCCAGAAAAAAAAGGGGTCTAACCTCTAAAAAGGACAATAATCCACTTTTGAGTTAATAAATGGAAGCTGTAGTGAACTCCAGAAAATGGAGTCCTCAGACTCTACTTCTGATTGTTGTATTAGCTGGGGTATTTTTCAGAATATGGAAGGAAAAACTGATATATGGCAATGCAGATTGTACATCATGAAGGCAGTCTTTCTAGTTATGTAAACAATTGGATGTTTACATCACTTTGCTTCCTATTGCTAGCTAAAGCTTCCTGATACTTTGGTGCTGTAATTCTTTGAAATCTGATGCAAATACATTTAGAACGCAAATATGAAGCTACAAAACATTGTGGATTACATGGAATTTTCATATACCACACTTCTAATGACACTTCCTATCTCTTTCTTTTATAATTCAATTGATCTCCCCAGCCTTTGACATGGTATTCTAGTACATGGCAGCTTTTCCTTTTTCCTAAATCAAAATTGGCCTATGGGTATATCTTAAACATTTTGACATGGAAACCTCATTGTCTGTCCTCCAAGGCTATAAAAAATAGCCTTTCTTTCAAATTTGGAAAGAAAAAATCTTCATGAAGTAAAGAAGAGTATAATTTGCACTTATGATATGCTGTATCCCTGTCACTGCATTGATTCTTTACACATCCGCTCTGAATAGTTTAAATAGTCATTAACATTCCACAAAGTGCAGTGTATAATAGGGATTGTGATGGTGATTCTGGGGAGTGGCAGTATGAACTTCAGGGGATTGTTTAATATTCATTGTACACACTTCGTAAAAAGTCAATGTGTTTTTCAACTTCACTACATCTGTTCATTGTTGCATGTGTATTGTGAGACCTGGTGGCCACTGAACAAGCTGGGCTAAATCTGCCATTGGTTACAATGTTAACAATCTGGATAAATTATATTCTTTTAAAAACAGAGATAATCTCTTTACGCCACTGCTGTGGCAGGCAGATCAGAGGCCTACTGCTTAGTTTTGGCTGCTGTGATCAGTTGATAGTCTGTATTTATACAGTCTCAATTCAATTTGCTCTTTTTAAAGACTTGTCTGATATTCTCCTTCAGAAGAAATTAAAAAAAGAAAAGAAAAACAGATAAAATAAAATAAAATAAAATAAAATAAAATAAAATAAAAGAATGCCAGTCTCTTCTGCTTTCAAGAAGAATCTTTTGGCAGACCCTCCTGGTCTCTATCTTCTAGGAGCAGCTATTCCTTTCAGGAGTTTTTCTTATCCTCCAGGTCAAAGCCTGAGATACTCTCAGATTTTTTTGGCTATAATGCTGGGCTCTAGGTAAGGGTTTTGTATGGTTGTGTATCAATGTACTTTGTCTTAGAAACTACAAGATCACCTCTCACTGTGTATATTCTGCTGTATGTCCTTGCTGAGTGCTAGAAATCAAACCTAGTTCTCTGGTGACAGGACCTACCACTGCACACAGATGTGTGATGGGTGATTTGATTTTGGTTTTTATTCACCCTGAATTTTGTGGTTCTGGTTGTTTTTTTCTAATTTGCTTAGTCTATGTTACACAGCAACAATGACTGTTCCTGTAGCTATGGAAGTTTCAGGGTTAACTTTATATTGAGCTATATTCAAAGGAAACTAAGCTGCACAAGAATGTTACTGGGATAAACTATTTTTGTTCCTGTATGTCTACTGTCAGCAGAAATTATGCTAGTAAAGCATGTTTGAGGTAAGATTTTCTACTTCATGGTCCACAGTATTTAGAATCAGAGCATTTCTGAACTAGCTGTAATTAGGGAGAAAACTTTAGTGCCAGCTGTCATTGTTAACTAGTGCACTGTATGAGTATAATGTATGGTGGTGGCAAGAGGTGCCTTGTGAATGTGCCAAAGACATATTCTTTTTAGTCACAATTTTTGGAATTAGGGGAATATATTGAATCACCTTTATACAGTAACTGAAAAAATAGCCTAAGATATTTTTCTAACATTTGCCACCATAGTTTCTAAGAACTGACATTTATAACACTTCATTCTGAATCACTGACCTTATGTGACAGTATATTTATTCTTTCAATGATGCTGGTAACAAAATTGCTCAGTTCATAATGTAGGTTGTTGATTGATCCTATCTGCCAACTTAGTCTGTGAGTGGAATTCCGAACATTTTTTCCTAATTTAATTGGCCCATCCCGCTTAGTAGTAACAATTATTTTAAAGAAGGTATACAAGGAAAAAACAATTACATTATTTCCTCCTTGGGGCAAAAATTGAGGAAAAACCACTGCAATAAAAATGGTAAAGTACTAAATTCATAGAGGTATATAATGCAAGATGTAGTTGATCTGTACAGAACTGCAATCAGTGGGTATAGCTTTGCCTAGCAGTTTGCTGAAATTTAGATATGCTTGATATATCAAGTACATGTAACTACTAGCATGTTCTTCTGGCATCTCAGTTCATGGTTCCTCTCCTTTCTATGTATATGAAAGCAAATGAATAAACACTTAGTAAGAACTTAT
Source organism: Chloropsis cyanopogon (assembly GCA_013400585.1). Classification (NCBI taxonomy): domain Eukaryota; kingdom Metazoa; phylum Chordata; class Aves; order Passeriformes; family Irenidae; genus Chloropsis; species Chloropsis cyanopogon. The sequence goes on along the minus strand of WEZZ01032437.1, from coordinate 16,940 downwards.
TGATTGTAGGCGGTATTAAATGTAGTCTGCAAACTCTTCTTCACAGCCATTGCTCAAGTACAACTTCACATGAGTCCAAATCTGTGTTCCTTCTTAGTGAACAGTGATACTCATGTTGTGGATTTTACCAGTATACTGCTGCACACCTGCACCATCCCTTCCTGACACCTCTGATGATACCACTTTGCAGCAAAGAATGACTGTTTTTATCCTTTTCACTGGTGGTAGTCCACAAAAAAGACCACAACCACCAATCAATCTGTTCAATCTCTAGGTTGAGCACTGCATACTCTGTGTTGCACTGATTAAAAGTGGGTGTCTTCATCTTGCCTAATCTTGAAGGTATCACTGAGTTACCCCAAAGCTATCTTTTGAGGTGCAGTGGATTTATCTTTGCTCCTTTCTTCTCACACTGCAGCCACATCTTCTTGCTCAGCAAACCATGTTATCTGCCTAGAAATCCATTTGTCTCATTTCCATGTGGGGATGATTTTCATCCTACCTCACATCTTAGTCGTGTTGACCACAGAGTGGCTGTCCATCATTGTCATTGTTTTGGTGGTTCAGCATTCATCAGCTTTTCAGCAAATTGTTGATTTAAGTATTATGAAACCTCTGTGGGGATAGCCTTCATCAAAAACAAAATGCAGAAGAACATGCAATCTCTCACACTGTTCCTGTCTTTGGCACAGCTGTGGTCTACTGGCTGTCCCAGTTGATAAATTTATAGTAATATTGCTAGAGGGCGTACTGGGCTTTGTTACTTTGCAGTTAAAAGGCTTTAGAGATAACACTAATTGACTCAGGAGAAAAAAAAAATGTGAGTTTGCAGTTTGGGGTTTGTTTAATACTGTATCAGGAGGAAAAAAAGAATTCTTCATCTGTGAGTTGACTCTATAGAAAAAAACCCCAAAGAAACTAAAATTGAAGTGCAAAAGCTGGAAATTACTCTTAATGATGAGGACAAACAGAGACAAATCAAATAAAAGGCCACCAAAGCAGTAAGAGCCAGAAGGGCTAGATTTTTTATTTCCTCTGTATTATGGTGATATGACTCATATTTCTGTGGTTTGCTTTATTTGATATTGATTGATCACTCCACAAAGAACTCCCTGACTCATCTGAGCTTGTTGCTAAATATCTCATTTTCTGAAAGAAATGTCATGTTTGGAAACTCATTGAGCTGACAAAATTGGATGTCTGTGTCTACAAATTGCTAGTTCTTAAGTAGGAGAGCTTTAGATTTTTCCCCATTGTCCCACTGTTCTTCTTCAAACCTGGCCTAAAGGATACATCTCCCTGAACACAATAAATGTTCAGGCACCTTGCTTGTTGAGTGTAGTCTTAGATGTGAAACAGAGCACTTTAGTGTTGGGGGGTGGCAGTTTGAATTGGTTTGGTTCATCCCTTTGTACCCCTGTTGTTACCCCTGAGATGGTTTGTTCCTTGTAGAAGGTTCTTTCCCCTCCCCGGTTCAAGTTGTCAATCCTTTTTCCCCTCCTTCCCCTTCCCTATCAATCATCCTAAACCCTTCCTTAGATGCTGGAAAGTTCCCCCAGTTCTGGACTCTGATAGGGCCTCCTACGTTAAACCCTCCTTCCCCTCTCCCTGATTGGGAGAGCCCTCTGTCTATCCTTCCTTACCCGCCTCCCTGATGGTTCCTCATTGGTTCGGGGTGGTGACATCCCCCTTGAGTTTAAAACAGTGTGCAAGCAGCCATTTGGGGCTCTGGCTCCGAGCTGTCTTCAAGTGTACTAGAACCTGCTGTCACTCCCTGTTCTGGAGAAAATAAACTACTTCAGACCCTCGAGCCAGAGTCGCTTCTCTCCTTCTTTGTTGCCGCCTTGACATCTAACAAGGGGGTCCTCGGCACACCCACTGAAAGGTACAGATCCGCCTTCAGTTGGAAGTCTCCACTGACTGCTGTGGACCAGTACCCCCTTGCTGCCCGCCGCTCGCCCCCCGCTAGCCAGGGCTTGGAGCAGCTGGCCCTCCTCCCAAGGGACCAGTTGGCGGACGGCGGCACTTTAGCATTTATATACTTCTTGTAAAATGGAAGAGACAAGTGTTTTTATTTGTTTTACTTCTGATTTGAAGCAGTGCTTTAAGCGTGAAAGGTTTTTTGTCTTACTACCCAGCTAAGATATCCCAACAGAGATTCAGCAGGGCTCAACGGCATCACTCTGTCTGGCAGCGCATTCTGTGTATAAGAATATCTCCCGCTTATGCATCTTAGAAAACTCTTTTTATGTTAAACATCCATACCAGCTCCGAATGGAATGGCTCTCGAGTCTCTGCAGCATGCTCTGTCAAGAAGGGCTCCACAAGATGGCAATGTGTATCCAGAATCTGTTTCTGTCCGCTTTAGGTGCTGAGATCTTCCACATGCATCAGCAGATTTTGCTGGTGGAATAAAATATTTAAAAGTTCCATATGACAAAACCTCGATTTAATTAAATAGTTTTGATTATTTTGCTTAAATTAAAATCATAGTGCATTGTTTTAATGTTGCTAGATTAATGTGCAAAAATAGAATTGCTTTGTAAAATATATGTTTTCTTTCCCTGATGCATTCCATATAATAAAATTTATCTTCAATCAGACAGTATTATTTTATTGAGATAGATGACTCTATATGGAAAAGACAAGTAATTATGTCCATCCATAATTCAAATAATACACTTTTTTAGAGATGGAGTCATTGCAAATTATTTGTTCCTGTCTTTGTATCACTTTCTCAACTCAACTTAGTTGAAGATTGCTTTTGAGAGCATCCTGACACATACACATAGATTGTAAATGACCAGTCAATCCCTTACAGATTAGGAATGCCTTTGTGGGGCAGACAGGTGAGCAGGGAGGAAGTTCTCTTGTTAAAGGAGGTAGGCAGAGAATACTTTCCTAGTGATGAAAGACAGGGAAAACTCCCTTTCATCCTGTGCAGAAGGTAATCCTTGCTCCTTTATTACTGCTGGGCTCTAGTGCTTTCCTTCTTTGCATGAAGTAATGGATAAGCAGAGGCTGTTGGCCCCAGGGGCTGGGTGCAGTAATGCATGGGGAACAGAAGGGCTCAGAGGCCCTTCTGACCTTCTCTGGCTCAGGGACCACAGAAGCGAAGTGGAACTGGGTGATAGCAACAGAAGCTGTTTTAGCAGACTTTTAACAGTTTATCACAGATGCACAAAAAATGAAGCTCATTTTTGAGACAATGAAAGAAGAGGGAGCAGGACTGTGAAAGAGAGAGAGGAAGAGAAAAACAGTTCCTCCAGAGCAGGACTGTGAGAGAGAGAGGGAGAGAGAAAAACAGTTCCTCCAGAAACTACAATGCTATTAAGACCTGGTTCCCAGTGGATGACTGTGCCTTATGGGGTCTAATAGGTATGAGCTCCAATCTAATCTTGGCTGGCAGTTGGAATATTCAGAGGCTGCTGGGAAACACCAAGTTTCTCTTTCTGGGGGTATCTCAGGTGATTAATAATGTCAGAATGCATGCCTTAGCCTCTCCATCTTTGGGTCGCTAATGCGGGCTCTCACTTTTCCTTGCCTGCCTATTTCCAAGAAACTTCCTTTGAGACTCCTTTGTCTTATTTGGCTGAAATTGAACATAAAGTTCAAATATTGCTAAAGGGAAAGAGACTGGCAGAAACAGACAGAGATATGGGCACATAGCAAGAATACGTAAAAGCAAGTTTTCATCCTTCATAGTGGTGGTGGTAAAAACAGAGTGAAAAAATTCAATTTCTGGTTCTCAGTTTTAACTTTTGAGGAAGACACAAGGTCAGTAGTGAGGAAATGAGGCCACACATGAAATGATGTGATTTTAGCAATGATGCAACTATTTTGGGAGATGGGTGTTTACCTGTATTGGGTTCCTCAGGATATATGGAAATGCACTTTCAATGCTGGTAGGCTGCTTGTCTCTCCTTTTACCCTCCTAAATTGACAAGAGCCTACTGATTTTCACCACCAGAGTATCTGAACAGTTCTTACTGTACATGGCCACTGGTTTTCCTACAATAAAGGCAGCTCTGTGGAAATGCATACTGCTAAACCAGGACACTGAGGAAATCCAAAATACTTGCTTCTGTGTGACTTAACTTCTGAGTTCTAAGCATGCATCTTGAAAGATTTCATTCTGGCAGTTTGTTGAATTTCTTTTAATTACTTTAGGCAAGTAAGAAACTCTTCACACAACATTGCTGACCTGACTCATTATAATCTGTCTTTAGAAAATACCTAGGAATTTTGTAGTGTATTGAAACACCTTAATTTTCAATTTGCTGAAAACACTAAGCACTTCCCCAAAAACATTTTGAAAACACTTTTTTTGTTAACATAAATTTTTACTTCAGTGAAGTTGATATTCCTACATACCGCAACAAAAACCCAATAGTATAGTTTCAGCCATACTGTCTGAGAAACTTGTTCTGAAGGACTTAAACCTAACTAGGCAAAATGAGCCTGGGTTGGTTTGGTTTTTATTTGTTCATTTCTTTGTGGTTTTTTGATTGTTCGTGGTATTTTGTTTGGGATTTTTTTTTTTTCAGTCTGAGGGTGGGTAACTGAAATACAAGGACTCTAAGTGGGGTTTTAAAAAAAAGGCACAGCTGATAAGCAGTAGAACTTGGGAACTAGAAGAAATATAGTGTATATGTATAACACCTGTTTAACATCTTTGTCAGTGGCATGGGCAGTGGGGTTGAGTGCAGCTCCAGCAATTTTGCTGAAGACACCAAGCTATGTGGTGCAGTCTCCTGATGCTGGAGGGAAGGGATGCCATCCTGAGGGATCATCACAGCCTTGAAAGGTGGGTCTGTGCAAATCTCATGAAGTTCAACAAGGACAAGTGTTGTGAGAGCCCTGGGAGAAGGAGATGGGGGTGTTGGTTGATGAGAAACTCTGCATGAGCCATCATTGTGAGACTGCAGCCCAGAAATCCTATTGTACCCTGAGCTGCATCCAAAGCAGCGTAGGCAGCAGGGAAGGGAGGGGATTCTGCCCCTCTGCTCTGCTCTGGTGAGACCCCACCTGGAACCCTGCATCCAGCTCTGGGGTCCCAGCACAGGAAGGACATTGACCAGTTGGTGTAGGTCCAGAGGTGGGCCATGAAGATGATCCAAGGACTGATAACCTCTCTTTTGCATAAATATCAATGCAAAACTGAAAGGCTTATTTAAAATTGGAAATGTGGTAGATGACTGCATCAGCAACATAAGTCACACAGCATATGAATAAATCAAGTCCCATCGATGGCTAAGAAAGGCTTTTCGATACACTTAACACTAAATTACTTTTGATTAAAAAGCTTACTGGAGAGACAAATGTAAACTATAGCTAGGTGCACTCACGTTAGACAGTTATGTGCTGAATCTAATTTGAAATGGATATGTCCTAACACATTTAATTTCCTGCATACTCAGTGAGACAATGTTCGCTTTTTTTTTTCAACAGTGATTTCGAGTGTGCCTTTCAAAGTGCTTGAGTCAGCACCACAGCAAGAGTGTTTGGAAAGATGATCATGCAAATGGAACTTCAAGTGATTTAATATACTCACCATCACAGGTAGATAGCTTGATCTATGGCATACTTAGAATGATGGAACAAGCTGTATACATCAGTGGTGTATTTCAAGCTGTTAGTATTCACAGCAAATAATGTTTAATATGGGTTTATCTTTAGTCTGAAAAACTTACCAGAAAGTGTGATGAATAACAAAATTATGGAAGCAACAAAATAAATGAGAGTGGATATCTGGATGTAATAGCAGAGAGGAGAGGGAAAATAAACTGTCTGGGTTGCACTCTAACTAGTTTGAGCTTTTTATGCTAAATCATGTCAGAACTGTGATTTCTTTTGATTATTCCTCAGTCTGGAAACTTGAAATCTAAGAGAAATAGCATATGTGGTACTAGTCATCACAGGAGGGAAATCATATAGCTGTGTGGAAAAGGATGCAACACTGAGTTCAGGGTCAGTCAAAGAGGAGAAGCAAGTACCACACTAATAGGTGAGGTAATGGAAGTACTGGAAATAGGTAACTTTATACTAGAAAAGGGTGTTTCTTAATGGAAAAAGCCTTGAGGTGAAAGAAAGAAATGTTCACTGATTAAAGCTTTTTTAAAAGGTAGAGTCTGTAATCATTTTCAAAAATGTAGCCGATTTTCTTTGTGATTGTTTTTGCTCAAGGGTTGCCATCTAAACAGATATTGCATTCTAAACAAATTAATAGGCAGGTATTCTGTCCCAGCATCCTTTTCAAACTCCCCGAAAGCAATGAGTATGCTCACTCTTTACTCAGCGGCACTCCCACAATAGATTTTGCCCTTTCTGGCAATCAGTATAAAAAGTGGATTTCAAAAATGAAATGGATGCCTATTTAAAAAAGGATGTAGTTCTTACAGCTCTGAAAGCCAAAATAGGTAGGTACTATTTTTTTTACTTTTTGAGGCACTTAAAGTGATTTTGAAATATACTGATATTGTTAATTTTTTCATTGCAAATTTATTGTTTGAACACAACTGATTTTCTTATTTCCGTTCTGACCAGACATTGGCCACAATCTCTGCAATGAGAGCAATCTGCTATCTGGTTTGGTGTCGTGGCCCATAGCAGAAAAACGAGCCTCTGGACTAGAGTGAGGCAGGGTAGCAGGTGCACAGACACAGGTCTATGCTGAACTGAGCAGGAGTAATAGATCTGAACAGCTCTAAACCCACTGGCTTATTGTGTTTTTGTCCCTGAAATTTCTGCTTCACATAACTTTTCTTTGATAATAGTTTTTCTTCTGTTCTAATCTGGTTGCAAGAAAATTAAAAATATAAGTAAATAGATATGCTGTATTCCATGTTACAGAAATTACAGAAAAGTTTACATTGAAAGGAACCTTTGGAAATCCCCTTGTCCAACTTTCTGTTGAAAATGAGGCCCCGGATTAGATTATGTAGGGCTGTGTCAAGATGAGTCTTCAGTGCCTCCAGCAAGGAAGATTCCACCACTTCCATGATTTGGTTGACACAGAATCAAAGATTGGTTGAGGCAAGATGGGACTTCTGGAGGTCATCTGGCCCAACCCCCTTGCTCAAACAGGTTGCCCAGGACTGTGTCCTTATATGAAGTATTGTTTTTGCAATATCCAGATGGAATTTCCCCTGAAGCAGCTTGTGTATCTTGTGTCTTCTGGCACCTGTGCATTCCTGTGCAGAGAGTAATTTCATCTTCTCTGCACCTGCCTGTAACTGGAATACTGTCTTAAGGTCTCTGCTGAGCTCTCCCTCTTCTAGGCCGAGCACATGACATTTCTCCAGCATTTTTTTGTATATCATATTCATCAGTCCTCTAATCAACTTGGTGGATGTTTGTTGGTCTCTCCCCAGTTCTTCAGTGCTCTTCCTGAGCTGAAAAACATGATGAAGTATTCCAGTTGTGGCCTGACAAATGCCAAGAGGAATAATGGCAGCCCTCAAGCTGTTGAATTACCGCTGGCTTACACAGTCCAGGACTCTCCTGGCCTCATTACTGTCAGGGCACACTGCTCACTCGAGCTTGCTGTCCCACAGGGACCTTCCTAGCAAGGTATTAAGTGTCCCCAGCCGAGCAGTTAGGTATGTCACCAGGCTCATCCATCTATCTGATCTTTACTCAGGATATCTTCCCAGGTTCTCTTCCACCACTCTTTACTGCCTGTGTGTGGGTCTTATGTGAGAAAGATTTAAAATGTGAGTTAAATGGTTGAATTTTTCTAGTCCAACAGAAATAAAACCCCAGTGCTCCAGCTAAAGGATTAGGAAAAGAGACAGGTATATTATGTCATGATATAGTAAGATTCCTGTCAGAGAAAAGATACCTCAAGCACAAATTGTGCTTGACCCTGACCATTAATGAGGAGTCCTGAATACTTAACCATCCCATCTTTGAGGAAGGTATGACACACTGTCCTTTTTCTGTTCAGTGAAATATTTAAAGATATATATGTGCATTTTATCTACCATTTACCTAACTGCTGAGATTTTTTTTAAATTTTAAAGTAGGAAACAAGAGAGAGTCAAATACAAAAGAGATGCAACAGAAAGTACAAAAGAGATACAACCAGCTCTCCAACACAAGTGTCAGCCACTATGTTGATTCCGTTTTACTTCACGTGGCTGAAAAATCACAGACCTTCATGCCAAAACTGATAACATCATACATCTTCTGTTTCTGATATTTGTATAGGCTCTTTAGCCTACTGAGACAAATGTCTGCTCTTCATGTTTCATCACCATTACTGTACCTGTGGAAAAGTGTGTACTCTTATTGTGCTCAACCCAAATTAGTGTTAAAAAGTACTGTTTTGTTTAAATCCTGTCGCTGTCCGCCTACTGACTGTGGGAAACAGTCAGCAGCTCCAAGCCCAGCTAGCCAAGGCGAGTGGCGAACAACGAGGAGCACTGGTCCACGGCATCTGCAGTATAGCGCCATGGAAGGCAGACCTGCGCCTTCGTGGGTGGACCTCGGTGACCCCGCTAGGAAAGGCGACGATGGTGAAGGAAGGAGCGACTCTCCACGGAGGGTCAAAGGCAGTCTTTTATTTCCCCTTGTGGGGGAACAAGGTAGATGGAGTTCCTGCACCTGCCAGACAGCTCCGGGGAGAGCGGCGAGAGGCTGCTGACAGGCACTGATAAAGGGAGAGGGAGTGGTGTACAGAAACCAATAGGGAGAGGGAAGGTAGGTGAGGAAAGGAAGAGAGACAGGGATTTCTCCTAATCAGGGAGAAGGGAAGGAGGATTTAGGGTAGGAGGCCCTATCACAATCTGAATTCTAGGGAACTTTCTGGTAACTTGGGAAGGGACAAGGGTGAGTGACATGGGGAGGAAAGGCGGGGGAATAGGATTGACAGGAGAACCAGGGAGGAGAGAGAACATTCTCCAAGGGCTGAACCATTACAACAGGTACAACGGGGGTACACAGGAACAAACCATAAAAACCCAACCCACGCACCCCAACAAAATCCCATATTGTGGGATAATAATAAATGGACATACTGTTACTAATCTTCTTTTAGTAAATCTTAGATTAATCCATGCACGTATGCTTTAAACTGCCCTTTACATATTCTGTAACTGAGAGGAGAACACCTTGTTATCAGGATAATGCAAATAGAAGTGGAAGATACTGTAGCTCATACTCCATTTGCAAAAACATTTAAAAATCTGAATTCTGTACTTAATAGAAATACAAAAGTTAACATTTGAAAAGGAAAAAGTAAATATAATACATATTACATGAACATACTGTAATTGTATAAGTAATCTGAAGTCAAATACTTTAGAAGAAAACATGCTTAGAATTTATATCAACAGCTGATGTTTATCAGATCAACCTCTATTCTGTAGCTGGGTATGAATTCTCAGATAGCTGGATAGTGCTTGACATAATAGTTGCCTTCTCTAAAGTAATAATAATATAATTTGCAAAAGCAAAAAGACAAATGTGTAAATTGTGTATGCTGCTTTCTGTCATATGCATATTTATTTCACAAAGCTGCAGTGGTAAAAAACACCAAAAGACCTGGTACAAGAAAAGAGGAAGGAAACCCATGCAAATAGGTATACATGAGCTGTTATATCAATGCACTAAGTACTTGTTAACACTGATGCTTTCATATAAACTCTTTTGTTACCTGGCAATACATAGAATGGAATCTGATCAGTAATAATCAGAATCTGATCAGATCTGTTCTTAAAATCACCTCCCAGTTTCTGTTTTATTTGTAAACACCTACAGCCCCCTTTTTGATACAGCTCGCACAGAGTGCATAAAGAGTGCATTATCAATTAATTTTCCTGGCTTAATTTCCCAGCTGTATATCACTGTCATGCTATCCATTAAAATGTCTGTCTTCATAGATTTTTCAGTAGGAAATAAAACCAAAATGATAGTTTTGGAAGCCTAACTGAGAACCAATAATATAGACATATAATATTTTCAGTACGGCAAAGAGAAAACTCACATTTCATACTGATAAAAATCCCTTCTGTTGAAAATTATGAATATGCTCCCTGGTAATATTTTCCCAGGAGGCTTTAAAATTTCTGTTTCTCAGTCCTCCAGTATTCTCTACTGCAATGCATGTGTTTATATTATTATTTAATTATTTTATAGTATTGGATGCATTTCAAAGAAAGCTGTTTGTACCATACAGTCTTTTCCTCATAACAATGATTATATTTCATAAAATGATGGCATGTTTTAACCTCTTGTCATCATTACACTGTTTAATTCTGCATTCTCCTTTTTCAAAAGATTTCTCACAGGTCTGAATCCTCACTTAAGACAGCAGAGTTATCATTAATCAAGGACCTACCATCATGTGTGGAACATTAATGCAGGTGGTAAAAGCTGATCTGTCTAACGGGTTAAATCTGATGGAGGAAGAGCTTGGAGCGGGTGTTGCAGCACTGACTCAAAGGAGCTGGAGATGGCTGGCTGAGGAAAGGTCCTTCCCCAAGGCAGTGCCCTGCATGTCCACCCTCACTTTCCTGGCTTGGGAGATTGACTTCTGCCAAGTGAAAGCTCATGTATGTACAATGCTCGTTTAATCTTTGGCTGACTTGCTGATAGCACCGACAGAAGGGCAAGTTTGAGCCATCTGCAGTGGTCACGTTCTGGTGGACAACTTTGCTCTAGGATCTGGTCTGAGGTGGCCAACTCATTTCACACAGATTACCCAACAGCCTCCAGACAGAGCATCGCTGGTTGTTATGGACCTGGGCTGGATTCAAGCTGGCAGTTAAAGCATGAAGGGCTCCATATGTCAGTGTGTCCCCTGAGCCATCAGGTGACATATGGTTTCATTGTCAGAAAAATGATGCTAAGCTGATCTGAAATTATGTATGCAAAGGTTAAAGGCGTCTTTTGCTGTACCTCATGGGAGCTTTTTACAGATATTTATATCATAAGAGAGAGATCCATAGTGTGGAAATTATAAATCCCCTCATTCATTTAGTATGTCTATTCAGGTTAAAGTGAATGAACATTGGTATCCTCAAACAACTGAAGAAGCCTTTAGGCTTTACAGAGGTTTTTTTTTAGCTTTAGTTTTTTGGTGTGGTTTTTTTTTTGCTGTGTGGGTATGTGTGTTGTTTGTTTTTTGTGGTTTGAGGCTCTTTGGTTTGGTGGGGATTTTTGTGGCTGGTGAGAATAAAGATGTTTGCTTTTTTTTTTTTTTCATTCAGCTATGTTAGTTGCTTATGAAAAATATGTCTATTAATTTAGTTTCTATCTACAGGTTCCATGTCACCTGTAGAGAAGTCTTGTATAGCCTAGCCAACAGAACTTCTAAATCTACTTTTGCTGCTTTTAGCTGATAGGCACAGCTGAACTCCTGTCTCTGTACTACTCCAAAACACATTCAGAAAATCTTCTGAGCAATTTGTCAGAGGTGGTTGGAATATGCTATCTACAATTGAAGATCAGGTTGACTTTGTAATTTCTTCCAGACTATGGATAAAATTTAAAATATTCAATTTTCTTTTCCCATTTGCGCTAGTCCTAGTATCTAAACAGCACAGAGATTAGCTTCACTTAACTTACATTTCACACAGTCCAGCAGAAAGAAAATCAGCAGACTCTTTTCCCTTCCATCACCAAGTATTTTAGAAATCCACTAAAACTGGGCTTTAAGTATATGCATATTTAGAATAACGTGACCTCATGGCAACGTCTTCACTACCAGTCAGAAAGACAGCAAGTGGGCAACAAACACAGGTTCATCTACACCTATGGCTAGATATACAAAGAAAAAATTCCACTGGAAGAAAATTGAAGACTAGGAGGAGCCTGAGATCTGTACTCACAAAAATCTGGTCACAGGTAAAACTTCCAAGGCTTTTGTTAGCAGCAGAAAATTGCTGCTGTGCTTTCCCTTACTATTTCTCACCTAAAATGCTTATGGCATAGTATTTAAGTCAGAAATTTGGCACAAAACCTGATGCAGGGCTGGTGATTTCACTAGAGAGTTTTGTAGTGTTTTTATTCTCCTCACATTTCCTTCTTCTTAGTAAGCAATGCAAGTGCAGATGCTACAGTGGGCATAGGAGACATGTCATTATTATCAGATGCGGGTCTACAGCTGTTGCACCAAAGAAATGTTACTTCTGATGTCCCTAAACTTTTGTTGTAAATATGTCCCCAGAAGAATAAAATAAGATGGTTAAAGGAGGGAAGCTACATGTGAGGGCATGCCTCAAGAGGAAGCAGAGAATGATTGAAGTTTCAAGAGAAAGCTATAGGAGAAAAAGTCTTTTATAAACCACAGAGAAGCCTGGAGCATACTCTGTGGGATCTGGAGGAAGAGATAAAACCAAGGAATAAAAACGTGTTACTCATTGAATGATATAAGCT
>WEZZ01032433.1:58471-72308 GCA_013400585.1 Chloropsis cyanopogon | reverse complement strand
CATACAGGCTAAAGCAGAAGAAAATAGAATCATCATTTCTATCCCTAAAACAACTGGGATTTGCACCACTGTATTAATTTTCTATGAATAATCTGGTTAGCAAATGTTTGCAGCTCAGTGGGGCATCAGTCACTCCTTTCCCCCACGTACGTTCTTTCCTGTAAAGGTTATTGCTCTGCCCACTGCATCATAGAGATGTGCTCCAAATAAGATCCCTTTAAATCATCACCTACAAAAACTTTCCAGCTTTTTGGCAATTTGAGACCAGCTATTGCAAAAAAATAATGGAGCATCCTTGTATAACAGAGAATACTCCTTACACAGAGGAGACAAGGATTCATTGCAGACAGGGCAGAAGAACAATAGACTCACTGTTGAAGAAAGGCATAAATAATTGAGAACGTCTGCAAAGGGACTAAGTTCTCACAGGAACTGGCTTTTAGCCACTTGTAAATTAAGTGTGAAGCACACAGAAGTAGGAGGCAAACAAACCTGAAATGATTAGGCAAAAGAACAGCCAAACACAGGTCCCAGTGAGGCAGATCAGCTCTATCAGCTCTAGCTGTAGGTAGAGAACAGCAGACCTTTTGTAAGAGTTTGTGGGGTATAGGGCACCACTTTTCATCTCCAGCTGGGCAAAGCCTGGTTCTGTTTAGTGGACCATATCCCACGGGATCTCTATATTCAGTTTGGTGTCTTCCTTCATACATCCAGTGCCCTAACATCATGCAAACCCCACCAGATCTCAAGACCCGACAGCCTTTTACTTCCAAGAGCTGGACCTTGACTGGTCTCTACCACAAGGCCCCATTTTCTGTGACTTTCATCACCCTTAAGCTGCAGCAAATTTGGGACTATAATTTCTCCTACAGCCTGCCTCTTCTGTTGATGTTATGCAAACGAAAAAACAACCAAGCAACTGTAAACCACTTCTGCATTTCTTAAGAAGATTCCCTCTTAGAAGCAGTGAGCATCCCAAACCAACTTCTTTCCTCCTCAGCTGCCTACTTTGAGTGAGCAGTCCCATGAACAAAGAACCAGAACACCAGAAATTTCAGTTTACATGCAGGTATCTGCCTGTGCCACCCATGCTTCCCTTTGTCCTTCCAGGACTAAAGAAGTTCTGCTAAGAATTAGAGACATCTGATGCTGTCCCAGCTTAAAAACAACAAGTCTGTGAGTCAGAGACTTTGGCTAGCCAGAACTCATTTCAGCAGTGGTGGTGAGCTCTCATATCCTCTAGTTTACTAGAGGATACTTCCTTCTTACACCCTTCTCTTAGCTTTCCTCACCATCACATATAAACTCCCCCAGCTCTAGGGAACCTCACGTGGGGTCAGTCAGTCAGTATTTCCCTGCCACCCACACATCTCCCTTCCTCCCAGCTGGATAATGGTGTATCTTACCCTTTATTTAAACATGTTTTTTTTATTAGAAACCCTTTGTGTAAGCTGGGCATGTCTTTTAACACTCTTCTGACTAGCAGCTGCTAAAATCAGCTTGAGTGCTAACATGTGCAGGACAACCAGGGGATGAGGCCCAGACAGCTTGGATTTAGGTAGGGTGGGTCCTGACTGATCTGATCTCCTCCTATGACAGGGCGATCCACCTAGGGGATGAGGGAAAGGCTCTGAAGCCATTATTAAAGCCTTTGATGCCCTTTCCTGCAAGATTCTTATGGAGAAATTGGCTGCTCACGACCTGGAGAGGGCAAGTGCTCTCTGGCTAAGGAACTGTCTGGATGGCCAGGCTGGAGAGTAGTGGGGAGCGGAGTGTCATCCAGCTGGGACTGGGCACCCCTGGGGCTCCCCAGGAGTTCGTACTGGGGCCAGTCCTGTTTAATTTCTTCATTGAGGACCAGTATGAGGGGATCGAGGGCCCCCTCAGTCAGTTCCTGGCAGCGCCAGCCTGGGTGGGAGTGTGGATCTGCTGGAGGGCAGGAGGGCTCTGCAGAGGGCTCTGGGCAGGCTGGATCCATGGGCTGAGGCCAGTGGGGTGAGGTACAACCAGGGGAAGTGCTGGGTCCTGCCCTCGGTCACAACAACCCCCTGCAGCTCCAGGCTGGGGAAAAGGGGCTCGGACAGGCCCTGGGGGTGCTGGTGACAGCAGCTGGACACGAGCCCAGGGGTGCCCGGGTGGCCAAGAGGCCGATGGCCCCTGGGCTGTGCCAGCTGCGGTGGCAGCAGGAGCAGGGCAGGGCCCGTCCCTGTGCTGGCACTGCTGAGGCCACACCTGAGTGCTGTGTCCACCTCTGGGCCCTCAGGGCAGGAATGGAGGGGCTGGAGCGTGTCCAGGGCAGGGAACGGGGCTGGGGAAGGGAATGGAGCCCCAGGAGAGGCTGAGGGAGCTGGGAAGGGGCTCAGCCTGGAGCAAAGGAGGCTCAGGGGGGACCTTGTGGCTCTGCACAGCTCCTGCCAGGAGGGGACAGCCGGGGGGGTCGGGCTCTGCTCCCAGGGACAGGAGGAGAGGGAACGGCCTCAGGCTGGGCCAGAGGAGGATTAGATTGGATAATTAGGAAAAATTTCTTTGCTGAAAGTGTGGTGAGGCATTGTAACATGCTGCCTGGGGAAGTGGTGGAATCACCATTCCTGGAAGTGTTCAAAACACATGGATGTGGCACTTGGGGATACAGTTTAGTGGTGAAAATGGTAGTGCTGGTCTTTGCCAATCTTGACAGTTCCATGAGTCTGTAATTCCAAGATGTGCCACTTCAAATAAAAGGTATGCAGAGAAGAAAACACCCTCACTGATGTCATAAAGTTGCTGGGTGGCATTTGTGGAGAGCTCCAAGCAGGAATTTTCCCTTAAGATAAACCTTTAATGTAAGAGGCTTAACATCCTTTCTTACTAAACTGCTTAACAGACACCAGAGCACAGGCAGTGTTGTGCCCTTGTGCATTCTCAACCATCACCACTGCAGACAGGGCGTGCCAGAAACTGCTACCACAGAGAAAACCCTCACAACACTCAATTCAAATAACCATCTGTGGTTTGAAAAACTTCTAGCAACCTCACAGGCTTGCATTTTTAAAGCTGGTATATGCTCCAAAGAGTGCTTGGTTAGCTTAAATTCTTCTGTAACAAAAGGAACAGGAAACAATCTCTCCTCCACTGAAAGGATACACCCAAAGAAATAAAAAGCAACCTTTATTTTTTCTAAAACACCCTGTTCTACATAAGACAGTGCAGAACCTCTGTCACTCTTCAGCACCCTGCAGTTTTTTAGCAAAATATCATAAATAACCAGCAACTATACTGATGCTGAGTTTCCATTTTACTAGAGCAGGTGGAGCTTAAAGTGGTGCTTAGGCACCAGCAGGTTTCTGGTAATGAAAAGTAAATTGTTTGCAGTGATGGAGTAGATCTCTCAGTGTAACCACGTGGTTTCATGTGGTTTCTTTGTGTTGAGGTCGCTCTATTTTGTGTGTGTGGGTGCATGTCAGGTTTCGTACTGTTGCATACTTCTGTAAGTATGTGTGAAATTGATTATTTCTCTTTTCTTTCATTCTGGCTATGCTTCCCCATCTTTCTGGTGCATTTTTTTTTTTTTTTCTCATGACAGAGAATTAATCCTTTTTCTAAAAGCATCTTTGAGCAGAGGGCCTCTTCAGGGAGATCCAGTACACACCATGCAGTCAGGGAGAGACCTGTGGCAATCATGTACTGCTCCTTAAATTTTGCACCCAGTCAAATGTATGCTTTCAAATCAAGCAGCCTGCTGCCACCACACACAAATTTGCTTTGCACACTGTCATGCAACAGCTCCATAGCTTAAGTGGTCAGCTTTTCATTCTTTAGCAGAAATACATGTTTCTGAAGTGTAACTGACATGATTATCATCATATTTTAATTCATTCATTAATGATGAAAAAAGCCACCTTTATCATCAGTACATGAGTAGGACTACCAGGAAGGGTGATCAAACCAATCTGCATGAGCCAAAGACTTTTTCCTACATCCCTTTCATGTTTAGCCTACTGCCAAGAGTAATTTAGGTCATAGTTACTACAGTAAGCAACTGCACCAGTTTACACCAGTATATATATTTTTTTTTTTTTGGTCTAATTCATTACTGAAACCTTTAACTGAATGGGAAATAAAGCCAGATTTATTTGGTTTACTGAAATCGCTGCACTTCTGATGTAATAATTTGGGCTTGAGTATGGAATTTCCTGCTCAGGAAAGATTGAAGTTTAGTTAGTCTCATAAATGTCAAAAGCTGGCAACGAAATTCTATCTAAATGGGAGCATTAAATAGCCCATACTTGCAGTCCAGATGTGCCATTTGGACTTGTTTGGACTTGGATTTGTTTTACACTGTGTAAGGAGAGGCTGAAAACCAAGGAGATAATGAGGAGAAATCCCCCAGTAATAGTACATATACAATGCTACCACCCTGGACAATGTACTCACCTGTGGCAGCAGATGCCTGCTGCCTTTGTCCCTGATGCCAAGGTCCCCTTCAAGAACTTTGTTTTATCTCATCCTCAATAAAGCTTAAAAAGACAACAGAAAGCCCAGCATGAACTCAGATTACAGGAAATGAATGTTCAGAGAAAGTGCTGAAAGTGCAAAGCTATTTTCCGTGGCGCAGCTCTCCTCCTCCAGAGGTCAATGGCAGGAGTGATGTGCCTGCTTTGTCCTCCTGGCTGCTCTGGTGTCCTGTCACAGAATCACAGAATATGCTGGGTTGGAGGAGACCCACAAGGATCCTTGAGTCCACCTCCTGACCTGCATCCCCAAGAATCACATCATGAGCTCAATGGCATTGTCCAAATTCTTCTTGAACTCTGTCAGCCTGGTGCTAGGACCACTTCCCTGGGGAGCTTTTTCCAGTGCCCAACCACCCTGTGGGGGGAGAACCTTTTCCTGATCTACAATCTAAATCTCTCTGACACAACTTCAGGCCATTTCCTGGGCCCTGTCCCTGGCCACCACAGAGCAGAGATCAGTGCCTGCCCCTCCTCTTCCCCTCATGAGGAAGCTGCAGAACTGCACTGAGGTGTCCCCTCACTCTCCTCCATCTCAATAGACCAAGTGCCCTCAGCTGCTCCTCATGAAGCTTCCCCTCAAGGCCCTTCACCATCCTCTCTGATAGTTTAACATCTTTTTAACCCTGTGGTGTCCAGAATTGCACACAATATTCCAGGTGAGGCCGCCCCGGCCCAGAGCAGAGCAGGACAATCCCTCCCTGGCCCGGCCGGCCATGCTGGGCCCGGTGCCCCCAGGACAGGATGTCCCTCCTGGCTCCAGGGCACTGCCGCTGACCAGGAGCCCCAGTCCCTTTCCCTGGCACTGCCTCCCGGCCTCTCACTGCCCAGTCTGTCTGTCCATCCAGGCCTGCACCATCCCAGGGGCACAATCTGGCACCTTCCCTTGTTGAACTGCACTTGGTCGGCCTTTGCTCAGTCCCCGTCTGAGTAATCCTGACCTGTCCCTGCAGGCCTTCCCTCCCACCCTCTGGGCCGTGTTTTTAATCTCATCCTTTCACTAGCAATGGGCACTGAGGAGCATGACTCTGATAACAACTTTGAGCCTCCTGGGCTTGATCCAGGCCTGACATGTTTGATTCATGGCATTTCCTGGGCTCAGGAGGATTAAGCAGGCGTACAGGCTCTCAGCAGTTTCCTCATAGCCTCGAGAGGAAGGTGTGTGCCCAGCACTGAGGCACAGCTGACGCAGTATTGCACAGGCTACTGACAGACAAAATTGTTCCTCGGGGCTGTAGAGAGCTGTGGAGAAATCGAGCCAGTCTAGCTGCACTTCTGTCCACCAAAGGAGACACCAGTGGGTCACGCTATTAGGAAGATGCAAAACAAGTCTTAAATAACCAATGTTATCCACCTCAGATTCAGTTCAAGTCTGGTAAGCACTAAAGAGCAGGCTTAGGAACTCTGTAGCCAGATGTTGTGGTAGGAAAGCAAAGAGAAGCCAGCACTGATCCAATTATGTCTTAAAATACGTCTGGCTCTAGAGGATAAATCTTGAGTCGTTTAAATATCCTGGTAAGGAAGAATGGGAGTCAGCCATGCCATAACATGGTCACAGAACAGCCTCTGACATTTATGCCATGTGAGGTGAGCACTTCCACAGGAATCAGCTGGGAAATAGTTGAAGCAGCCTCACTTATGTTAGCACTGTGTATTGAGTTTTATCAAAGGCTGCCCCAATCACAAACATAGCCCCAAAGTCAGAATAATTTGTAAACAACACCCAGTTTTTATATCCTGAAAGTTGGGCAACTTACCAAATTTATAGGCTTGTGCTTATATTTTTCCATCCTTACGCAATATTTTAAAGAGAGACAGTAACTACACAAAAACCCCCTCTCTGGGAATATTTGTTAATTTCAGTTTCAATTTTACATTATCTGATTATTATGGGTATATCTAGCACCCTCATATGTTGCAGATGTGAATTATTATTATCATTATAATGCGGAGGAGAAACACATTAATTAAATGACAGCACCAGACGAAGTAGATAAATGGATCAGATACACTGGAAATTTTTACATCTTGTTTTCCAAGTTGCCATGAATGTCAAAAGATCTGTTTTATTTATAACTTTTTAAAAGCAGGAAAAAGCAAATTACTGGGTATACAAAATAACTCAAAGTAGCTGCCTGAATATTAATAATAATGAGTTTATCAAAAGTTTAATACTCATAGGGAAATTATTGTAAGCACTTCAAGTACTGCAGTATGTCTGCAGATTACTTGTAATACACAAATTTTATTCTACTTTAGTGGGAGGGGAGGAGATAAAACTTCACTAACTATTTTTTATTTTATTGCACTTTATTACAGTTTTTAAAACCTCACATGCAGAAATCAAATCAATGTTCATACAAGTACTCACAAAAGGTCACAGTTATTCTTTTGCTTACGTTGTGGAGCTACCAACTCTTGGAACATTATTAAAGGTTATCGATACAGTGTGAAAAAAAGTCCATTTTTTCCATCATCCCTCCAGGGCATTCTTCTCTCCCAAAATGGCTTTGACCAATTTGGCTTTGTTTTTATGAGAGATCTTCTATAAAGTCTTCTGAAAACTGTATAGTTCAACGGAGTCATCTAATGGTGAAGGAGCTGAGACTCTCCTGCTGCCAGGTCAGTCCATCAGCACAAACCCCAGGGATAAAAGAACACTTCATGTTCAAGCCATGACCATCCCCTCTGAGCCACCTGAAATGTCTCATTATGGCTGATCCCACAGAATGCTTTTGATCTGCCCCACACACTTTCCAGGCAGAACTACAACAGTAGAAATTGTTTAGATTGGAGTTAATTTTACACTGTGCTTCAGCATGGCTGAATCAGATATAATAAATAAGGGTGATGCTTCAGAAGAGGGTCAGAGGAAAAACAAGCTGTACTCTGAACTGAATAGCTCTTGGTATGTTAGACAAGAACAATTTCCACAGATGATGAGCTTTTTTCCCTGTATGATTTTTACTGGCATACTGAAAGATGCAGATGAATAGCCTGAAATGGACTCTGCTGCTTGTGGATTAAGTCCACTATTTAAAGACAAAATAGAAATAGCTGATTTTTAAACTTTTTTTTTTTTTTCATATTCCATTAAATTTAGCGTTGCAATGAATCATCGAAGGCAGCTCTATGTTCCTGCAGGCTTAAGAGCTGGAACTGGTTCCTGCTAAGAGCAGGAAGAGCAAACTGGTTCAATTTTTCTGGGTTAGGGTCTCACATCAAATGTCTGCAGTTGCTCCCTGCCACTTCACCCCTCTGCAATGTACACTGTGTGCAGAGCAGAAGAGTAAGTATTTGCCTCTGCCTCTGTTTTTATCGTTTGTGCACGTGTCAGATGAGGTTTTTTGTTTCTTTCCCAAAGTATTTTTCTTTTCAGTTCATGCTGCTTCTGATATATTCTGACTTAAGTTGTCAGTTTGTACTGTGTGTCATTCTCTGGTAGATGTATGAATATGTCGGCAGTTTTTATATACAGCTAGTAAAAACAAACTATCAAGTAATTGTTTCTTTACATTTATCAAGGTGCAAAAGAGCTTGCTCGATCTGGTGTTGAAAGCTGGAAGAAAGGATTTTTTGTCCTGACAAAATGTGCTCAACTTCTTCCAAATTACACAAAACCACAGTTTTAATTACCGAGCACCCATTGTTGTAAGCCATCAGTTTGTTCTGTCCTTGGATTCTATCATCGGGCACAGAGTCCAATTTTGTTTTATTGTGCACAATTCAAAGGAACAAATCTGTGGACAAAAAGAACAGAGTGCCAGTGATCCCACCTCTACGCTCACCCCAACAGAAAACACACTGGGGTGTCCTCACCGTACAAAATCCCTCCATGATAAACATTTTGCCACTACAAAGAGCAACTCTTGACCATTTCTGAGAAGGCAGGCAATCCTTTTTGAAAGAGAAGTAGTGTTTTCATAGGTTCAGTGTTAGGCTTTGTACATGCTATGACTTTTGGGTTGGTAATGCTGAGCATGTCCAGCTTTGCTCCTGAATCTACAGGAGGCAGGAGGTGCATTTTGTCTGCTAACCACTCTGTGAAAATTCCCTTGTGTGCTCTCACCTCCACACACCCCACCCCGATGGGATTGCAATCTCTAAAAACATATTTTGCATTCAGTATGATAGAGCCTGAAGCTGAGGACACTCAGACTCAGCTGCACAGAGCTGACCTTAGGTGAACTTACTCTACTCATAATCTACCAGTGAAAATCAAATGTGGGTCTGGAAGAAGCAAAGTCAAAATACAGATCCTACATGCTTGTCTTGATCTTGGAACTTGAAAGCCATGAAAATGTTCTGGATCAATAAGAAAGCAATCAATAGAATAAACTTAATTGAATTACATCAACAGCCCACAGGGCATGAAAAGACCACCCTCGCCTAGTAACTTCTGCTTTGCAGTGTATTTGTTTGGCTATTCATCTTCCCGTATCATCATTCTGCTGAGATGAGACTTTCTTTTCTGTGGAGGGCTTATAGATTGCAAAATAACTTTCCCAGAGAAATAATTAATTTTCACAAGTAAGGAGGCAAAAGGTGAGTCCTAACTGAGACAACTTCCATTGACCCTGTTCTAGAATTTGGGAAGGATTTGAGAAATAGGCACTTCTTTCTCTTCCTGTCATATTCCAAATTTCTGAAAGAAAATTAGCAGAAAATGACCGCTTTTCAAAAAATATTTCTGTATGTTCTTGTTTTCTCTAGGAAAAGGGAAAAAAAAAAAAAAAAAAAAAACCAAACCAAAAAAGAAAAGAATACTGAGGATCTGTTGAGGAAAAACAAAAAAATGAGTTCTCTAAAAACTGAGGTATGTGAACCTAACCTAAACCAACACAGATATTTCTTTTTAGAAAAGCTGTTATTCAAAATACGGATTGCAGCTGTAATTCTTCACATAAAACAGAAAGGGATTTTCCCTGCATCCATACAATATAAGCAGAGTGGAGGTGCTGAAACCTTACACCTACATAAATAAAACCAGGAAATCTGTCCAAAAGTCTCTAGTATACTAGGTATTTGAAATAGATATCAGACAGGGTGATGAAAACCTCTTCATGATTACTTCTGGGTGGGTTTGCATTTCAGCAGCCATGATGGTTTGTCATTAATCCTTGCTCTCAAAAGCAAGGCTCCTGAAATGAAAAGGTGTGTAGGCAACACTCATCAAACCACGACATGGGAGACTGTCCTGTTCTGCTCTGGAAAAGGTCAGTTCTGCCATGAGTTGCTACATAATACCTTGGCATTTCATAGCTTTGATGCTGTTGGAGACAAAATGGTCAAAACACATCAGGCAGAGTATGTGTGCAATGAGCTAAACTGGTATGAGGAATATAGTTAGGTATTCAGGTAATTTGAAAGAATTTACCAAATGGCTTTATGAAGGGGAAGTGAACTGTAGCTCAGTATCCTTCCAGTGTGAAGAAAAGAACTATCCCTGCATGCCCAAGGAGCCATTGAAATTGATTGCAGAAAATAATAGAAATATTCTTGTATTTCTCTCTGGTTTTCTTTTTGCTTATTTTTTGTTTTGTTTTGGTGGTTTGTTTTTCTTGGTGGTTTGGTTTTTTGGGTTTTTTTTTGTGGGTTTTTTTTTGTTTTCTTTTTTTTTTGTTTGTTTGTTTTGTTTTGTCTTGGTTGGTTGGTTGGTTTTGTTGTTGTTTTTGGTTTTTTTTTGTCAGGGATGGGGCTTGAAACAGGTAAAAACTGCACGGATTTGAGGATTTGAAAGGGGCTTTAAATGAAAGGGAATATATTGTTTTCTTATTTTCCTATCTTCCATTACTCAGTCATCAAAATTATTGTTCCTATACTTCTCCACAAAGAGAAAAAGAAGAAAAATAGATTACCTGCAATCAGCTCTCTGGATTTTTTAATCTGAAAGCTTGCAGATGAAAATTTCAAAGAGAAAATCCCCTCGCTATATAAATCAGCCCGTGTGAAAGAAACCCCCCAGAAATTAACCTCTGTGAGAGCAGANAGTTAGGTATTCAGGTAATTTGAAAGAATTTACCAAATGGCTTTATGAAGGGGAAGTGAACTGTAGCTCAGTATCCTTCCAGTGTGAAGAAAAGAACTATCCCTGCATGCCCAAGGAGCCATTGAAATTGATTGCAGAAAATAATAGAAATATTCTTGTATTTCTCTCTGGTTTTCTTTTTGCTTATTTTTTGTTTTGTTTTGGTGGTTTGTTTTTCTTGGTGGTTTGGTTTTTTGGGTTTTTTTTTGTGGGTTTTTTTTTGTTTTCTTTTTTTTTTGTTTGTTTGTTTTGTTTTGTCTTGGTTGGTTGGTTGGTTTTGTTGTTGTTTTTGGTTTTTTTTTGTCAGGGATGGGGCTTGAAACAGGTAAAAACTGCACGGATTTGAGGATTTGAAAGGGGCTTTAAATGAAAGGGAATATATTGTTTTCTTATTTTCCTATCTTCCATTACTCAGTCATCAAAATTATTGTTCCTATACTTCTCCACAAAGAGAAAAAGAAGAAAAATAGATTACCTGCAATCAGCTCTCTGGATTTTTTAATCTGAAAGCTTGCAGATGAAAATTTCAAAGAGAAAATCCCCTCGCTATATAAATCAGCCCGTGTGAAAGAAACCCCCCAGAAATTAACCTCTGTGAGAGCAGACTTCAGGCAGCTGAACTGCTTCCAATGTGATTGCAAAAAAATGCACTTGTAATGACTGAACAGTGCTGCTGTAAAAAAAAAAAAAAACAAACAAACCAACATAAAGCCAGCAGTGTGCCCTTGTGGTGAAGGCAGCCAAGCACATCCTGGGCCCCCTTGCAGGCCCAGGGCAGTGACAATTCTCTGCTCTGCACTGGGGAGAGCAAGTCTGGTGAGCTGAGTCTGTGACTTGATGTGTTTGTCAACAACCTCTACTAATGCTGATAGTAATGTGCAGACAAAAAAAAAAAAAAAAAAATTCCTTTTTTCACCTCTAATGTTGATGCAGCCTTTTCATGTTAGCATAACCCACAGATCCCAGGCACCCCCCAAGAGAATTAAGAACAAGGACTTTTTACCCTGAGAGTTACATGGGCCATGGCAAGTGCTAGTGGGGATTTTTGTGCAGTTTATACCATTTAACTGTGATCTCTGTATCTTGGGTATCTGTGCCAAGTGCCTGACAAGGAGCCTAGCAAGAACTGCTGAATCAGTATTCAGTGCTGAGACAAAACATGCTGT
Organism: Chloropsis cyanopogon; assembly: GCA_013400585.1. NCBI lineage: Eukaryota > Metazoa > Chordata > Aves > Passeriformes > Irenidae > Chloropsis > Chloropsis cyanopogon. Next base: position 60,624 of record WEZZ01032433.1, on the reverse strand, counting down.
ACCTGGGCTACTAGAAATCTTGTTACTCCACATTTCAGTTGTAAATAATTATTTCATAAACATATTGGAGACTTCCTGGTCTTGATATACTGCTGTATATGGCATTTCTGCATTATCCTTGTCTTTCAGGCAAAAAGTTTCTTCATCTGTGTCAGTTTTGAGGATATATTTAGCAAATTGTGGTTCTGTTTATTATTTTTGTGCCAGCTGATGTGTAACCAGCAACACTGACCACTGAAATTCCGCAGAACTTTATATTGTGTTCAACACAAACCTTTCATTTTAATTAATCTGTACACAAGGATTATGCTACTTTAATAACACCCATTTTCTATATGGCCCAGAGAGAATTTCAGAAAAGCTGAGAGCATTGCATCATATGGTAAATTTACACTGTATTAAAATAATTGCTTGTGAGATATGTAGGGCCAACATACCAGAGTACCTCAGGGAAATAAGCTGCATTTTTGTGCACAACCCACTCAGGGTGGGTTAATGGATGTTATTTCATATTAAAGGAAGTGATTTGTCCATGTTTACAGTAAGAACTACAATGACTAAAAATAATAGTCTTGACCAGGTAGCCTGTAAACTAGTCTTGGGGAAAGGAAAGATAAAATGAAAACCACAACTCCTCAACAGATTTAAAGCTCTAATTTTATATTTTGTTACCTGGGCCACTGCTGTATGCCTTCTTGTTTGATTACATCTGATAATGACCCTTCGTGGGAGAAGAAAAGCTTTGACAACAGGCAGATAGAACTTGAAACACTAAGCAGAAGAAAAAACTGTAGGGAAAAAAAAAGTCCTAAGGCATAACATCTGAAATGACAGGGTAGGATGAGAAAAAAATTGCCTTGTGCCAATCATGTTTAAGAAGGAAAAGCAGCAATGTGCAGTGCAGATGGTAAACAGAAGAGGCATCTCATTTTTACACAACTGCCCCATGCACAGTAACGCTTTGTGGTCACTCCTTTTTGGTTATGCAACCTTGCTGTTCACTGTAAAAGACAAAACACAGAAAATACCAGCAAGATTTTTTTAAACTGGTGCCTAAACTTTGCACAAGTGAGAATTTTTTTTTTTAAATTTATCCAAATTGATTAGACGGCATTAATAAAAATGTTCTGAAAACCTCAAATTGAGATTTTACGGAAAAAAGGATAATTTTCAAGTTGTAAATAAAACCTGTCCAAAGCAAGAATAAATAAAAAGCAAAGCAAAAAACCGAAACATCTCATTCTGTTGCAAAGCCTAACCAAAAATAGTGATCAAATACAGAAGTGGTGCTACCAATGATAAATTTAATGCCTGCTTTATGAGACTAAAGTATCAGGCAAACATCATGAATAAAGATATGTTCTGCTGTATCTGGAAGCTTGTGAAAGCATACTGTCACCATGGCAACACTGTGGCATTTATAGGAACTGTTGGAGCTTAACAACCAGTGACATTGCTCCTAAAAAAAAAAAAAAAAAAAAAAAAAGTTAAAAATCGGCCCTACATGTATTAAGCATTTTAACATGGAAAACACTTCATACATTCTGCTTTAGAACTGATTATAAGCCTTCTTTGTGTCTGCTGCCTTGAGAAAGACCTTTTACTCCTTGCTGCTCCTTCTAGAGTGTGAAGATGATGATGCAGATGTTTAAGGGCATGATGGGGATTGTTCATTGGTGTACCAAAAGGGGAAAATAGAGAAATTGCTTTGGTGTCAGCTGCTTTTAGAGTGATGCCAACAAAAGAAGAGGAGCCATTGCAGCTTCACATGTTAATGCTGCAGAAATTTCACCCAATCTGTCTATTAAAAGAATCCAAAACTCTGCAGCAGAACTCCAGAAGCACTGAAAATAGGATGTGCAAGGTGGGAAACCAATAGCTTTATTTTAATGCAGACGACATCAGTGTGAAAAGCACATTTGCCATAAGCACAGACATATGACTAAGCATATTTAAATAAACAAGGCTGGAAAAAAAATTAGATTCTGTGTTGAAGGAAATTCAGGTCACTGCCACAATCCCAGTCTTGCTGTAGATCAAAGGTTTTCATCTTCTTCCATGCAGTTTATGGGGATCTGTAGGCTGCTTCTCTGTGGTCATTGATGTGGGCAAGTTTGTTGATTTTTGAGCCAAATTTAATATAAAGTCCTACC
>WEZZ01032433.1:33962-58460 GCA_013400585.1 Chloropsis cyanopogon | reverse complement strand
CAAATTTAATATAAAGTCCTACCAAACAGTCTCCAGATCAGAGAAGAAGTTACAATTCCTTAGCTAGACTCCTTGAAATTACCCCATGAGATTACAGCTTGTGTGGGTAGGTCTAATACCTCTGTGTAGGGCTCTAAATCTGCAAAATCCTCACGTACCCATCCCAATGGGCTCACAGGCCAGGCAGCCACACTTCAGGTACCTCCAGGCCTCCTTTGGGTGCTGTGTGTGGTAAAAGATCATTAATTTATGCTTCGTGGACCACTTTGTCAAAATTAAGCATTATACATTGTCTCAGAGTTCACAGCAGATAAAACAAAACAAAACAAAACAAACAAAAAAAAAAAAAAAAAAAAAAACCAAAAAAAAAAAAAAAAAAAAAAAAAAAAAAAAAAAAAAAAAAAAAAAAAAAAAAAAAAAACAAAAAAAAAAAAACAACCACAAACAACACAAATTTTTTATGCATATTTCCTTTAATTCATTCAAAATCCTCTTTTTGGAAACATGATTTAAGTTCACTCAACCTCACAAACCCCATCTCTGGTTTCTGGAGAAGAAGCTTGCCCTGCTGACAGCTGCATCAGTCGACTGATGGGTTATTTTTCTCTCCCAGTCAGCTGTTAATGATGGATCCTTCCTTTAAAAGAGAGCTCACATCCTGCCAGTTGTGTGGCAAGGGTGGGAGCATTTCCCTGAAAGTCCAACACATACCCATCAGTAATCCCTGCGTGGTTCTGGCAGGGAGCTGTGGATTTCTGTGTGTCATTCCTGACACGTGAGCTGCTTGAGAGCCAGCTCGTGCCCACACAAGTTGCACCCAAACCTCTCGTTGTGTGAGTAAGACAGAGAAGAAACAAATTGCTCTCCCTGCAGGAGAGATATGTGGAATCACGGGTCAAGGTCCTAGTGAGGAGACCTGAGAACAAGACAGTGCCATGAATCTACCAAAAAAGCGAGAACATGGCAACAAACCCCCACTGAACAAGGAGATAAAGCAGGAACAAGCAGTTGGTAAGGCCAAGCAAGAATTTGGGTTGAACTTTTGTGCTAGCCTGTAGCCATTGGCACAGCCAAGTTCACACCCATTGGCTGTAGATGCTCCTAAGTCACATAATCCCCTTCCACACAGAGCATGAGGGGTAAAAATCAGTGGTATTTAAATGAAGGTGAGAAAATATGTCGACAATGAATGTAGTTTAATATTGTTTTCTGCAGGGGAGATGTTGATCAGTCACTGTTTGAAGGGTGTAAAAATGGGGAGCTGGCATGCAGAGAGGGTGCTGCTCTGTGGATTTACCCCAGCACCCATCTCTGTGCGGGGAGTAAACAAATATTCCTTCTTCATCCATCCATCCATCCATCCATCCATCCATCCATCCATCCATCCATCCATCCATCCATCCTTCTATCTATCTATCTATCTATCTATCTATCTATCTATCTATCTATCTATCATCTATCATCATCTATCTATCATCATCTATCTATCCATCTACTTGCACTCTGGGTACAACCCATATTTGGGACAACACTGACTGCAGTACAGAAGCAGCATCAGGGCTGTTCTCACACACACACCCCCCCAGACGTCACTGAGAACAGAATCCCCTCTCAGCTCCCTGCTGTTAGTCCAGCACTTTCATTTAAAGGTCATGGCTGAGATATAAAACTCTTGAAATCCTCACTGGAGTAAAAGAGCTTTGCTCCCTGATGTCTTCCAATAAAGAGTTTTACCCTGTCCTTATTTGGCCTTATCTCTCCAGTGTGAGAGTAACCCATTCACTTGAACTCCTTGTACTGACACAGAGGAAACTAACATAAATGTGGTATTTAAAAAAAAAAAAAAATTACATTAAAAAAATGACATATATTCCCTCCAATTCTACAGCATGTATAGTATATTTGCTTTAATTACATCAAGAAATGTTAATTCCAAAGAGAAATTGTGACGGTTGCACAGGGTTTTCTACAGAAACTGATAGAATAAACAAAAGCCCATAGCAGAGTGATGCAGAGCTGCCTGAGTACAGCTGCATTAGCCCTCCCTTTCCAATCTTATTAATATTTCAGTCTTTCCAGTGCAAATACATATCCTTGTGAGACACACTGATGTGCCAGAGACTTCTCTGAGGGCTGGAATAATAATCTTTCCATTCAAAGTCTGGTCTGGTTTCTCAAGAGGAGAAAAGAGAAAGTGAGGTGTCACAAGACTGAATCATCATCATGTTTTCAGAAAGCTTCTGCTAGACTTTGGGAGTGTGATGGAAAATTTCTCTGCTGCAGTGGGGGAACTGGTGTGAATTTCCTATCTTTGCTACAGTCAATTTAGCAATATCCACAGATACGCTGACTTGAAGTGACTGCCCAGCAGCATTAAATTACCCTTAATAGATTGCCTTATCCCAGTGGTTTACAAAAATATCTCCTTAGGATGCTTCCAAACATACCAGAGATGCTGGCCAGCCAAGTTCTCCAAAATAGTCCTCAGTTAGCGACTTCCACACTCCACATAAGAATCAAATTGCCTCACTTGAACACTGTTCCACATTTCCTTGATTAGAGTCATCACCTCCCCCTTTGGGGTGCGATTATAAGGAATTTCTCTTTTAAAAGAAAATAAGATTTATGGAGCCCTCAAATAAACAGAACCTGACACAGGAGAGAAATCCCAGGCGAGAGGGAGAAACGCTGTTGCTGCTCCTTCATAAATATTGTCAACACGTGGCTTTAGGCGGCATTTAGTGCGCCAACGGGAACATTTCTTGTACACCACACTGTCACTACCTTTGGGAAATTATCTGAGAGCTTTACTTTGCTGTGATCTGAGCGCCCTGGCACTGACAGAGATGCAGCCAGTGCCAGTACCTCCTGCCTTCTGGAGAAGGTGGCTGTGTTCTTGTCCCCTCCTGCCCAGGTTCCCTTCTGCCAAGGGTTATCACCCCTGCAGCGAGCTGCACTCGAATTTCAGTGCTGACAAGTCACAGCCCAGCTCCTTTATGTGAGCTCATCAGGGAGATCTGTTTGGGGCTCTGGTTGCCCTGCTGTCAACTGTGATAGCCATCGTTGAGAGCCACCCCTCCTTTCATTGCCCCTGCTACAAATAGCAGCAACCTTTACCTGATGGACAGAACACGAAGCAAAGGGAAATAAATAACTCCAAGTGCCACAGCTAAAGCCAGAGCCTCGGCTTGGATGAGTCAGCACAGCCCCAGCTGCACCAGCTCCAGGGCTGGCTTCGATTCTCCCCTTGCAGACTGCCAGCCAAAGCACAAAGGAAAACCTCCCAACTGCCTGGTGTTATTAGAGGATGAGCAAAACAGCTGCATCCAAAACTCTGCCTGAAAACAGGCAGCATGTGCCTTCCCTCCCCACTTCACCATGTTTAAGAAGCCTGGCACCACTGGGAACTTTTTCAAGACTGATTTCTGTGCAGGAGTGTGGTTTTTTCCCTCCTGGCAGGACAACAGATGCTGTTACTGCTGTAGTGTTCCAATGCTGCTCAACAATTCTTGCAAATATCCACTTGGGCTACAAGTAGATCTACTAAATTTTAAGCAATCTTTAAAACATTTCTTTCCATGACCGGTCCTGCCAGACAGGTTTTTGTTTACATTGACTTCCAGGAATGGCTCTTCCTTGTACAAATGCTTTCAAAGACATTTATGGATAAAGGTGTGTGGTGTTTATTTGTGGATTCTTAGCACCAATGTTTCAGTCATATAAACAGAATGAGTGAGTTCACCAAACAAACAGACTGAGTGAATGGTGGAAACACAGGGTTTGAAACACATGCAAAGACTAAAATTCATTTGCATATGCTGTTGCAAGAACAAAGCAAAAAAATCTATCTTAGCAGAATTCAGTTTGGGCAGAAAAAGACAAAGATAGGCCAAAACAATTACATATCTTACTTGCAACAAAGATTACAGTGATTTGCTAATATTAATCACTGCTTAATACTAAGAAAGAGCATCTTATTCAACACATGGGAAACAGAGAATTTTTTTCTGGAAGTCTTCTAGATCTTTCAATCTTATGCAATGGAACAGTTCCTCTCTTGTATTTGGATATAGAGTAAGAAGAGTCTTGTGTTGCTTGAAAAGCTAAATTATACCTTTCTCTACAGACTATTTTTAGTGTAAAAAGGCTGTGCAAGAGATTATGTACTCTAGTGTCTCTTAGCTTTTTGTGAGAGATCACATACAGTACATATTGTTCCAATGCATTCTGAAGTGTTCTGCTAACACAAACTTTTATGTTTTTCACAGTGAGAATATTCATTAATCTACTTTCAGGAACTTACTTTGCTTTTGTATTTAAATAAAATAATTTTGTTTGTATTTGTACATTGCAACTCCTGCAATATTTAGAAAAACATGAAACAGAACCAAAATAACAGGACATCTTGGGATATTTCTTTATCAGGGTGCTAAGTAAACTTCCATAATTCTAGTCTTTAAGCAAGAGGATTGCTGTAGGATGGATGAACTGCAGCTGATCCTCCTCTAAGCTGGGGGGGAGAGGCTAGAAAAGCAAATGTAGCCGTGGTTTCATACACAATGACCAAAAATGTTTGGATGTAGGATGGGCCAGGATCTGCTGCAGGCTGACAAAATTCATGTGCCCCCCACGATGGAAGGCAGCAGCCACTCAGTGCCTGTAGCACTGCAGCATTTTTCCAGAGGCATACATAACTTGTGTTTGAAATGAGAAAAGATTTTGGAAGAAAGCCTGAAGTAAGTCAAGTAGTAGTTTGGTTCAAGGTCAAACGTTTCCTCTTCTTACTTAAAACCAGAGTCAAGCTTACAGACACAGTTAGGAAGAAAATATTTTTTATATCACCAGATCTGCCACACCAAGATAATTGCCAGGATTTGGGATTCAACTTGGCTGTTTCCAGAGAGCAGAGCATATGCTGTGCTACTGCCTGCCTAGCATGTCTGCTCCCTAAAATGTCTGTCTGGGTGTCTGCCCACCTTTGCTTTCTCCTCAATTGCACATTGGATCTTCCCTCCAGCAGGAAGGAGGCAACGCTGGATGCTGCAGACAGTCTAGGCCTGGTCATTGGCACCTCTGAAATTACCTGCAAAGTATTCCCAGGAAAAAAAAAGCCTCAAAAGTGTTCCCAGAACAGCATTATGTCAGCTGAACATTGTGTTAGGGGTGGGAGGAAGGAGAAGAAATAGAACACAAAGCAGCATGAAGCATGGACAGGTGAAACATTCACAGGATTAAGATCACTCTTTCACTGGACTGGGGTCAGTAAAGATTTATAAACCTCTGTAACAACAATAACTGATAAAATTGCAGAGGACTGACTAATAGAAGGAGATAAAACTTTAGGAATAACTAGTTTAATGAAGTTTTTTGGTTTTTTTGTTTTTTGGTTGTTTTTTTTTTTCCTGAGGAGTTGGTCACCTGGTGAAGGAAATACAGAATTCTGGTGATAAATAACATTGTTATTAAAGAAGAAGAAAGATATAAACTGAGACAGTGTACTGCTGTGGCCAAAGGTGGTGGTGCCCAGTTCTGAAAGACCTCTGGTATTCTGGCTACAGGAAGCTTTTCAGCACACACATTATGCCACAGCCTTTAATGTTATTTAAGCATTATACACACACTATACACAGTTAAAAGTCTTTCTTAAAGCTGCAATCACACAAGACAGTAACTGTGCTTGCTTTCACTGACCAAGCTGTTTCAGAAAAGGTTTTCCTGGCATTTTTTTTTCTAGGCATTATCTGAATGCACTTAATAACCATGGGAGTTATTAAGTTAATAACCAAGTTCAGCACATGGAAAATCTGTGAGTGCCAGGAAAAATCAGCTTTTGATATACTGGTTTTAAATGGCAAAACTTAGAATAGACAAAATTTTGTACGCAATATCTTTCCAGTTTTGAAAAAATCTGATTTTAAAAAGATAAAATAGTTAATGACTCAGTGATAAGCACGTGCAGTCCGTTATTTTCCTTTTGGGATCAGGCTAAACACCTGAGGGGGGTATAATACCTATTCATACTAGTGTATCACTCCAGCCACATTGCTGCAATACACCACACATTTCTCTGAGACTCAGAAGCTCTGGAGATGACCTCCAGCTGCCATAAATTGCCCCAGTATAATCAGAGGCACACACAGATTAGCAATGATGAGATACTGGTAACTCAGGAAACTCTCGAAGGCATCCAGGCTGAAACGTGACACGCACAATGTACGTGTGCATGAATTCAAAGCAAATATTTTAACCAGAAACATTAACAATGGACTGGCAGCACCTATTTGTTGCTATTTCTTGATAGGGCATTCACTGCACAATGTTCTGTGTAAATCATATGCAAGAAATAGATAAGCCTCTGAAACAAGAAGTTCAAAGGAGGAATGTGATCAGCAGAAAGCCATTTGAGGCACAGGGGCCTGCAGTCCTGCTAAGTAGACTCAAATATCCTGCTACAGCAGGTGTTTGTACAGTTCTGCTGGCTTAACAACCACTTACACTTTTTGGCCTTTGAAAATTTGGTGGCTAAAAATTGCAGTTAAGCAATAAACACATCCAAGAAGGTGTTCTTCTCTCTCTTTTAAGTTAACACCCAAGGACTTCTTCTGCCTTTCTCTTTCACCTGAGGTGGACTGGAGGGATCTGTCCAGTCCCGTGACATCTCTGGGTGCTCCACAACACAATCCTGATATGCAGGTATCCTGCATTAGTGGAGCAATTGGTTTTCCATTATGAAATATCTCACGGAATGTAGCAAGCACACAGCTGTGCCAAGACCATGTGCATGATTTTCCTATACCACCCATACTAGTTTCACTGATTACTCACTTCCTTAGCTACAAAAACACATGGCAAGTTTCTTCAGGCTCAAACATCTGTACACAAACTATTTGGGCAAAGATGTTTCCATTCACTCACACCTCAGTTGCTGTGACTGACATTTTAAACATACCTTAACTAAACAAAACTTGATTACAGAAAACACCAGGCTAAAAAATTAAATTACATCCCTCCATAAGGTATCCTGTACTGTACTTTGCTGCACAGTCTAAATGGATATACCAGCACTGCCCTTTTCACCTGTGCTTCATCCTTTTCTTCTTGAAAATTTGATATCAGGCTGAAATTGCCCTCCTCCTGCAGGCACATATTCCCCTTCTTTGAACAGCTTTTAAAGACATATCTCTGTGCAAAAAGAGCCTCGTGGTGCACTATTCAGCTGTTGGCATTGTTAAAGGAAGTTGATGGGTTTAATTTCAACAATAAAACAGTGCTAGAAATGGATCTGTTCTTCTTTTTTTTTTTTTTTCTGTAGACCCTCCCCAATACCATTTTACTTAATGCACTGTGGAATGTTAAAAATGCAAACTCCCCCTTAATGTGTAAATGTGCACACAAAATATTTTTAATTCATCTACATAAGGTGTGTGAGGATGATTTATACATAAAAAGAGTCAAAGTTATCCTAAAAGCTTGAATTACTCACTGCATTTGCTAAAGAGGTTGCCAGCTTTCTGAGATACCTCCTGCGAAGATCTGGATATGAGAATCTGTGAAAAATTAAATATATTTGCACCTCTGGAATCTGTGCAATAGTTTGAAATGTGCACCCCACAGGCTGGTTTTCTTCCCCTGTGTACACTCTCTTTTTTCAAAACAGGGTGTGCAGATACAACAGACACCAGCACTGCAACCCTTCTCCATAGAAAATACCTTAGAAGAGTACCTGAAATAACATAACCAAAATTGCTAAATCTTCTAGAGGCACCAACATGGCTGACATCCAGATGAATCAGCAAGCTGTAGACTTGTTATCTTACCAGCCAAAAATCCACACCAAAACAATATTTGCAGCTGAAAATTTCACTAAATGGGTTTTATACTATGCTTTTTGGTATCAGTGAAAGATGAACTGTAATATACTTTCCACGAGAGAAACAGGGAATACACAACAATATAGTCAGCACACATTAATTCAATTATGGCTATTTTTAAGCCTGATGTCAGTATTTTGCCCTGCTGTATAGGACATAATAGACAGTCATAGCTTTATTAAATAAATGAAGAAAATTAGGCAACGTCTGTGAAACAGATACCTTCATCTAGTTGTGAAGGAACTTGAACCATTTCCCACAGCAGTTAGAGGTAGTTACAATAATCTTTAGTTTCCATTCTTCTGCACTTTTATTTCTAAACATAAATGATCAGGGACTGTCAAAGGAATGGTGAATACACACATTAAAAATCTGCATTTTTAAGGCTTAGAATTTTCCACAAAAAAAGCCCCACAAACTCAACAGAAAATCCTATTTGTGTGTAAGAAGCAATTATCTCACAGTGCTGTCATTTTCTTAAAGCAAAGCTATAGTTTCAGCCCTGAAGCTATGCAGAGGATCCTGCCTGGCTGAGTACAGCAGCCACCCTGCATGTCTGAAACATTCTTCAGCACAATATTAACATTCAAAAGGTGTGCAAAAAAAAAAAAAAACAAACAAACACCCAACCTGAAAACCCACCAAAAAACCCCAAAACCAAAAACAACAAAACAACAAAACAAACCCACAGGGTTTTCTCACATCTCTGCAAAATCAGAGCAAAAATTAAAAATCTGCTTCTCTCTTCTACTCTTTTGATTGTTGCCAGTAATCTGTCTGTTTAACTGCAATTAACACAACCTGTATCAGTCATTCTGAATACTGATGACAATTTATGGTCTTCAGACAAATTCCCCAATCCATTACCTTAAAATATAGTGGAGGAGAGGATGCCAGTGGTGTGCTTTATTTAGAAAATTATCTGACCATGCAATGGGAGAGGTAGAGTCAGTAACATTTGCTGCATAACTTCTGAACTTCTCTCTAGGTGTTTTTGCCCTGGGAGCTTTACTTGTTTCCATGTCTTAAAGCTGATCTTGATCTATCTGCTTTTTATTTTGAGGGGAAAATACATGACTAAAGCAAAAAGGTCCCTGTTTTCCTTTCCCATGAGAAAAATGAAGTCAGTTTCAGAATGTCAGTCAGAGTGATTAAAAAAATGTAAGGGGTTTTTTTCATCTGTTTGTTTTTTGTCCTTTTTTTTTTTTTTTTTTTTTTTTTTTTTTTTTTTTTTTTTTTTTTTAAACAGAGAGTTTCTACTTAAAAGCAGACAAATAGGTATATTCTCACACAGAGACCCCAAACCATTTTAGGCTGGTCATTTGTTTTGTCCTCTTACAGGGAAGTTCAGTTTTCAGATATTCCATATTTTCATGGACCAGAGAAAGAATATGGGATATTATTATTATTCTCTCACATTTCTTTCAGACTTCTCCTATGGACAATAGATTTGAAGCTCACCAGAATTATCTTCCTTTTTCTGACCCATGAGGATTTTCCCGTGGAGGCATCTTTTTATTTTTAAACATTAACTCTGTCAGCTGCCTTGTGGTTGTCAGGGTCAGCCCGGCGGAGCGTGGGACCGTGGTTTTGTGCACGTAACAGGACAAACTGTGCTTGCAGAGATGATGCAGAGCTGCCACCCAGGTCACCACAGGGCAGAGATTGTCATTCTGTGGACACCCCTGGGCACCCTGTGGGTGGTCTGGCTTGGGACCATTCACCACCTGGCTTCTCATGCTTTACATGATGCCTTAAGATCTTGGCTTTTGCATTTTTCAGATCCTGTACTGGGTTAGTGAATAACTCTGAGCTCTATATAGAGTGTTAGCAAGCTCTCTTCACATTTTGGTCAGACACAACAATCCTTCCAGGCCTGAGACCCAAGGACACTTATAGGCCTCAGACCCTGAAAAGTATAAACAAAAGTGAATCAGAGAGGAGCAAAATGGGGGAATGTGACTTCATTACCTGAAGCTGTAACTGGAGAATTAACCCAGATATGGAAATAGACCAAACTTTTATATCTGTCAGAAAAACTTGTTACCATCATCCATCTTGGGTGTAGCCTCTGCAAGGCTTTTGCACTGCCTAAGGTGTATCTGTTGAAGGCCTTTAATAAACACCCACTTTATTCTCTTAGCTCTGCCTAGCTTCTGTTCTAGGCAGCCACTCCAAGGCATCACACACAAATATAAACAAGGAGCAAAGCACCTCCTCTTGCTGTCACATAAAAACTTCCATCCAAGCCTCACTAAGAACCTTCTCCTTTGCAGGTAGCCAGAGATATCCAGGGACATAGGCCTGGCACACTCTCTGAGGGAATGTGACCATTATTTTAGCTGCCTGCATGTCTCTTTGTAGAGCGTTTACACAAGAACACACCTCAGTAAAATCACAAGGCTGCCTGCTCTATGAATCCATTAATCTTACACCATTGTATGCCTCTGCAGGAAAATGTTTCAGGAAGGATTTTTCTGCTCCTTGTTCTCCTTCCTCAGGATCTGTTTCTCTAGACAAGCTTCAAAAAGGGTGTCCCAGGGCCCCTTTGCTACAGGAAGCAAGTTCTGGAAGGATAATTCACAAGGTTTAGAAACCCCTCCTCGTCTGGAAGATTCATGATGAGACTTGACAAAAGATGCTGAACTGCATTCCCAGAGGATTTCTGACATAGAAGTTTCATAATATTGGACAGAAGCTTTATATTTTGTCTTTCAGTACTCTCATATCACACAAGGTGTTACAGACTCAGTAAAACATTTCTGCAGCGCTGCTGCTCTGTGATCCAGGCAAGCTGGTGCTCTTCCTGGGAGTACCTTTTTGTCAGGAAGAAACTCGTCATCACACACTTCCCTTTAAACAATCCTCACTGTGAAAGAAATTGCTATCCATCCAGCTCTAAGAAACTCAGCAAGTCTGCAAAAAAAGAAGGAAGGACTATTCCCTTAGAGGAAAAGCTGTCAATCTATAAATCCATAAATCCTATAAATGAAGGACCTCCCAAGGAAGGGGAGGTTTGCTCCTACCACTTTATATGCATTTTATGTCAAGTAACTATTGGATTTTTTTAAAAAATGAACCAGAAGTAATCCCAGGAGCCATTTTATGAATGTGCAAAAGCTGCCACACTGTGAGCTAGACCTCAGAGGAGGCAGTGCTTCTGCTAGGACCTGGTCCCTGTAAGGTTAAACAGGAACCAGGAAATAAGAAGGAAAAACCCTGAGGTGCCTGTGACCAAGCTGAGAGTCAGGAAAACAGTCTTGTGAGTTCCAGGAGTCACTAGCCAGGGAGGGTTTGGGATTTCAGGGTTACGTTCATGTAGTCCCCTTAACGTTGCTTTGGGCATCTGAAGTTTTTGGGTGTGACTTTTGGATTTCACAGATGCAATAGGGTCAGTTCCAGAAGAGTTTGCAATGAGTGCATCATATCCTGGCTTCCACCCCCAGAGATGGCAAACTCCAAGACTCTTACTTGGTTTGAAAATATTATGCTTCACAGGTGCCTTTGAATGAAAATAATGTAAAATTCTTCAATAAATAGCATAAAACATTGGTATTTCAGGTAATTTCATACAGCACTGGGAATGGGGTGAATTTGCATCTCCAGGTATTTAATGGAAAAGTTCCTTCAGTGCCCTTCAAAGAAAGCTTTCCTCTGAGCCAATGTCATTAAAATATTTTCCATGGCCTTGATTTGCTTTGCTATGAAGCTGTATCTTACCCTTTCTGAAAATGGAGACTTGAATATAGTTATGCTTAATATTTACATGTGCTTCAGTTCCAAACTCTACATCCATTTCAAATAGTGTAAATAAGGGCAGCCTTTCAGGGGAAAAACAAAAAAACAAAAAAAAACCCCAAAAAACAAATAAACAAACAAACAAAAACAACAACAACAACAACAACAAAACAAAAAAAAAACCAACAACAAACCCTAAAACAAAACAAAACAAAAAAAACCAAAACAAACAAAAAAAAAACACACAACCAAAAACGACGACTAATTTTGATTAAAAGCCATAACTGCAATACTGAGACATTCACTCTGACTCAAGAGACCCTCCTGCCAGCTTGTTAGTGTGCCTCTAATTTTGTCTGCCCACAGAATCTGGTACTTACATTTGGGTGCTGGAGGTGGGGCCCTGAATTGCTGCTCCCACAAGAAGGACATGCAGCACTGTCCAAACACTTTGTACCAGGGATCCCTCTTGCAGGTCCTCTGCCACCCCATTCACTCAGAGGGTAAAGGACCATGCAAACCTGATTTTTCCTGCAGAGGTTCCTCTCACTGATACTTTCCCTGTTTTGGGAATGTTTCCTTTGGCAGGTGTGTGAAGGTGCATGAAATGTCTCCTTTAATATAAACCATTCAAAATGTAATTTAGACATGATCTGAGGGTAGTAAGCAAGCAGTAGGACTCCTAACTTCTCATTTTTAGGACTACCTGGAGCACACCTGGCTCCCCAGTGGTAGCCTCTGAAGAAAACCTTGACAAGCTGTTTCCCTGTCTTGTCTATTCAGCATGCTTCTACATTAGAATTTCATCCCTGTGATCCAGATATCAGCCAGCATTTTCCACAACAATTGCTTGAGCTCTCCCACATATGCTCAGTTTGCCAGATTAATTTTTTTTTTTTTTTTTTTTTTTTTAGTGGGACCCTGTAAAACTGAAAACACTTTTTAAAATGGAGCATTTCTAAAGGATGGCTTAGCCTAGACAGGAAATATGTATATCTGCCAGGGAAAAGTGAGAAGGATAAAATATTGGGGAGGTTAAAAATGTTCAGGAATCTGGAGGAACAGTCATACCATAAATATGGTTTACTTTGGAGACTGTAGCTTCCCTTCTCTCTTCTCCTAACATAAGTGATTGTCTCACTTTTTTGCATCCACTGCTGTAACTGCTTCAGCCTGTGCACAAAGCAGAGAGCCTGAAATCCTGGCTTGGCCAGAGAAAGACATGAGAGATTTTGTTTTGCACTCAGTGTAAATATAATTCATAATCTGATGGTCAACTCTGACTTGTGTTTATACGATCCCAGTAGAAGGAGACTCCAAAAATCTGGCTAAGAACAAGGTGAAAACAGGAAATGTTGGGGCAGAAAAGGCTGTTTTGTCTGCCTGCAGAAGGAAGGGAGAAAAAGAAATAAGGGTAAGTTGTAGGGTGACATCTTTTCAAACCATCAGTATGATACAGGCAACTTTAAAGTACTTAATGACTTCTTTGCCTCGGTCTTTAGCGGAAAGATGGCTTGTCCTCAGGACAGCTGTCCTCTTGGGTTGGTTGATGGTGTCAGTGAACAGCATGGTCCCCCTGTTATCCAGGAAGAGGCAGTCAGGGATCTGCTGGGATGTTTGGATATTCATAAATCTATGGGACCAGATGGGATCCATCCCAGGGTGATGAGGGACCTGGCAGATGAGTTTACAAAGCAACTCTCCATCATTTACCAGCAGTCCTGGCTCACTGGTGAGGTTCCAGATGACTGGAAACTGGCCAATGTGATGCCCATTTACAAAAAGGGTAGGAAGGAGGACCCTGGTAACTATAGGCCAGTTAGCCTGACCTCAATACCTGGTAAGGTAATGGAACAGCTTGTACTGAGTGTCATCACACAGAATTTACAGGATGGCCAGGGTATTAGACCCAGCCAGCATGGGTTTAGGAAGGGTAGGTCGTGTTTGACCAACCTGATCTCCTTTTATGACCAGGTCACCCGCCTGGTGGATGCAGGAAGGGCTGTGGATGTTGTCTATTTGGACTTCAGCAAGGCCTTTGACACTGTCTCCCACAGCATACTCCTGGAAAAGCTGGCAGCACGTGGCTTGGACAGGAGCACTCTTTGCTGGGTTAGGAACTGGCTGGATGGCCGGGCCCAGAGAGTGGTGGTGAACGGTGCTGCATCCGGCTGGCAGCCAGTCACCAGTGGTGTCCCTCAGGGGTCTGTGCTAGGGCCTGTTTTGTTCAATATTTTTATTGATGACATGGATGAGGGTATTGAGTCGTTTATTAGTAAATTTGCAGATGACACTAAGCTGGGAGCTTGTGTCGATCTATTGGATGGAAGAAGGGCTCTGCAGAGAGACCTGGATCGGTTGGATGGATGGGCAGAGTCCAATGGGATGAAGTTTAATAAGTCCAAGTGCCGGGTACTGCATTTCGGCCACAATAATCCCCTGCAGCGTTATAGGCTGGGGACGGTGTGGCTGGACAGTGCCCAGGCGGAAAGGGACCTGGGGGTGCTGGTAGATAGTCGGCTGAATATGAGCCAGCAGTGTGCCCTGGTGGCCAAGAAGGCCAACGGCATCCTGGCCTGTATCAAGAATAGTGTGGCCAGCAGGAGCAGGGAGGTCATTCTTCCCCTGTACTCTGCGCTGGTGAGGCCGCACCTTGAGTGCTGTGTCCAGTTCTGGGCCCCTCAGTTTAAGAAGGACGTTGAGGTGCTTGAGCGCGTCCAGAGGAGGGCAACGAGGCTGGTGAGGGGCTTGGAACACAAGCCCTATGAGGAACGACTGAGGGAGCTGGGGTTGTTTAGCCTGGAGAAAAGGAGACTCAGAGGTGATCTTATCACTCTCTACAACTTCCTGAAGGGTGGTTGTAGTCAGGTTGGGATTAACCTCTTTCACCAGGCAGCAACTGACAGAACAAGAGGACACAGTCTCAAGCTGCGTCAAGGAAAATACAAATTGGACCTTAGGAAAAGTTTTTTACAGAAAGGGTAATAAAGTACTGGAATGGCCTGCCTGGGGAGGTGGTGGAATCACCGTCCCTGGATGTGTTTAAAAAAAGACTGGATGTGGCACTCAGTGCCATGATCTGGTTGAGGTGCTAGGGCATGGGTTGGACTCGATGATCTTGAAGGTCTCTTCCAACCCAGACATTCTGTGAATTCTGTGAATTCTGTGAAATCATCTTAACCCAGAGGTGGCATTGGATGCAGAAGTAGAGTTTGCAAATTATCCTGCACTCATATTGATTTATTTTTCCTTCATTTGTATTCTTTAGTGTGCACTGTGACGATACCAAAAACATCCCTAACATCATTTACATAACTCATCATAAAAGCCAAGATTTCAAAGTTAGTTTACTTTCTCCATATTTTCCTCTACTTCCCAATTTTGCCTTAATACAGCCTAGATGTGAAACCTAGCATAACATGACAGCAGTTCTGCTGCCAGAAATATACAGGTTTGTAAATGTTGCTGCTTCTCTTCCTTCAGCTGGTTTATGCATGCAGCTGGGAAAAATTTGGATGGTGTGTGCCAGTAAGAGATTACTAGGTATCTGGTGGCTGGCAGCTCCAGAAAAACACTGATTCAAACTTACACTTTACATGGACACAACAGAAAAAGAGTGTGCAGATAGATCTATCTTTAATCCATAGGCTTACTGGTAATTAAACAAGTAATGTGCAATTTTATTGCTATAATTCTAGAGATTGAAGAAGGGTGCCTTCCGAAAGGCAATATGTAGGAATTGTGATTTGGTGTGATGCAGTTCAGTAATGTCAGCCAAGACACATTTTATGTCCAACTCTCATTAAAATAACCCCAGAATAACATCACTGAACAGATTTTAGTAGGAAATTATAACTGCTACCTAACCCACATTAGTTAGCTTGCCTTAAAAGTCATCCTGAAATAACATAAAGGCCTTTGGAATAATGAGGATGAAGAGACATGTGAAAGCTTAATGAGCAGGCTGCTGGCTTTCCTGCAGTTTGATTTTGCTCTGATTTTCAACAACTTTGCAGAGCTGAGAGCTGCTGCTGAGAAGTGAGGCAGGATTGCCTCAGCAGAAAGGTTGGCTGTGGCAGCCACACAATTGCTGACCTTCAGAGCAATTTGGAATGATGAGTACATTTTTCCCTTTCAAGAATCCTGCTTCCTTTACAAAAAATTGCCCCTTCTCACAATGATGTCATCCTTTGAGTGTGTATCATGAAAGGAAGAGGTAGCTCCCTTAAGTAAATCACAAATGGCTAAAATTTCTATACAACGTGCTGCAGAATCCCAGAAAAGGAAGCTGGTAATGCCCAAGTGATTCTTACTCACTGTTTTGGTTAAATTGGGGCCTTAAAGAAATGAAAGTCATCCTTCTTCTAACGCAGAGACACCAAAGGTGGCAGTGCTTTCTCAGTGAAGCCCATGATGGAAATTCCATGATGAATGTTTTACACAGCAATGCAAGAGCTCACACTGACACAGCCAAATTGGGACTTTTTCCCCACACAGTTAGCTGTTGTCACTGATCTAATGCATCTGGAGCAGGAAATAGCTGAATATAATGTACAGTAATTCAGGAAAATGGTCATAAAAGCAGTTATTCAGTGTAAAGAATACTACCTGAACAAAGGCTGCAAACATTTCAACTGGGAGCATAAAGGTTTCACGTGACAAAAGATCAGTTATGCAATTCTCTTTTCCAAATAGAATAGTAACTAGCATATCTTAATCCTAACCACTTAATGCTCTGACTCATGGAATTTATAATTCTCCAAAAGTAAAATTAGTGTCCTTAATTAATGCTAAAAGCATGTGAGCCCACATAAGGAAACACACAGAGACAGAGCTATTTACTACTGCAGTTAATTTACATTCAAGATAAGGTCACATTTTCCATGACTGGGGCAAATGACTTAATTCTGTTTTAAAAGGTAATAACAAATGTAAATGGTTTTATTTGAAAGGCCCACGACACATTAATTAAAGTTAATCTGAAGGATTCTGTATTAAACAGAGCATACTCTTGAACTGTGGCAAAGAAGGGAAAAGTATGGTACATTAAAAAAGATATTTCAAAAGCAGCAAAGCTTCACTGTGTATTACTACATTTTTCCATGTCAAAAAAATCTTATTTACTAGTATAAATACACAAAAAAATTATAGCTATTAACTTAAATCATATTATAACTGCTAATATGTCAATAAAGTCCATCTACATTCCTATTTTGGAAAGCAAGTAGTTAATACAGCCCTCAATTTCTTTAGCCTGATATTTCAAAAATCAGCAATGATCTCAAATAACACTTTTTTCTGCCTTTTTCCTTTGCTTTGAAGCATTAATGACAAACCACCAAACCAATAAAGAGAACCTAAGCTACTGCAGAATACTTTTGGACAGGCAGCAGTGAGAAGTTCCATTCAGTTCTCCCTCCTTCCTCCAATCTCCTCCAGGTTGTCCATATCTTGGTATTTCCACCAAGGAACTGAGGACCTTTTCTGCTGGAAAAATCTGCAGCCAGCCATTCATCTCCCTGCTTCTTGCTTTGAGAGAGGCTTTTCACAGTCCAGCAAAGTCTGTGTGTGTGACAAAAACAGGCAAACTCACCCCCACCCCACCTTCCAGCCCCAAAGTCTGCCACCACTCCCTCTGCATCAGACACAGCTGTTGTGCAACTGCCGCATAAATCAGGTGTGGAAAGTTCACCTGAGGAATTAAAAATGAAGCAAAACAAAGACATTGTCATCAGACCAGTTAGCATCTCAAAGATGGGCACAGAGGGGGGAAACTGAAGACAGAGGAGCAGGGCTGCCTCTTCCAGCAGCAGCTGATTATTAAATTGACTTCAGGCTGCAGGTTGAAAGTGAAGCCTAAGCCTTGGTGCAGAGCTGGGGAGGAAAATGACTGTGCAGTCACCTCTTATTAGAAATAATGAGGTTAGAACAGAGGGGAGGACCCACAGGTGTGGCAGAGCTGAGGGTACCACACCTGCAGCAGGACGGGAGCGGACAGATGCAGTGATTTCAGCATGTGAGCATGGAGAGAGGGGAAAAGCAGCTGTGGGTGGGGACGGGGAGAAGCTGTAGGAAAAAAGGCTGAAGGCAGAGAAGACGTGGGGGACAGAGAATTGCAAAACCATGGTTTTATTTAAGTGCACATGAGAGCAGGAGAGAAGTGTAATGACTGAAAAGTAGGGGCAGAAGTTTCCTGCCTGTCAAAACACCTGGGAAGAAACCACAAGAAAACACCAACTGAGAGGATGTGTGAATACTTGGAGAGGCATATTAAGGTGTTAAGATTGTAATCATGCCATAAACCAAAGGCATATCTGGTAACGGAACAGATTATTAATGGCAAACTGCAAGAGTCTCAGCCATCCATACCCACATTCCTTTACACTCTTTGTACACACCCTGACACCACTAGCAGTCACCTTTCTTATGTTCCTACTGTAAAACCATTCCCCAAAACAAGGGGAAAACACCAGGGCCCGAATTCTGGGGCGTTGTTAATCTATCATATACTTGCAGGTTGAAAAACGTGATAGTAGTGTTTTTAAATCTAATGTGATAAATGGTTAACCACTTAAAGAAAATAAAAGGAATACCTAAAAGTCTCCCCTGTGTTCTCTATCCTTCTTAAATGATATTAATAAGAAATGGCAACCATTTCATCTTGAAAATAAGACATTTTTTTTCTCGGAGAGTGTGGGGTTCTGTTTTTTAGCGTTATTCTGTTAGGTTAAAGTGTTCTAAACGGTTTGTTCTGTTACCCCTGTCTTTTGACATGGATTCTCCCAATCCCCTGCCACTCCTATTCCCCTCCCACTGGGTGGAACGTTGACACCTCCCTGTACACGTCAGTCACCTCTTTCCCCACCTTTGTTCCAGTATGTTCCAGGAGTTCTGTACCCTCATTGGTTTGAGTATACTTTGTCCCACCCATGATGTATCCTCATTGCTTGTTGCATCTGTCCATCAGTTATGTATCAATTTTTCTACGTCTTTATTGGTTCATCTTAACCCCTCCTTCAGGGTATTTAATGTGCTGTCTCCTCTGTCCCGGGCTCTCTCTCGGGAGAAGCTCGGAAGGATTAAACCGACCTTGTTGTACCCTAAGTGAGAGTCCTCCTCTGTCCTCGACCACCGCCGTGGCCATTAGGGCCTTGCTTGCAAGGACTCACACGCCTCCTCCTCCTGTCCATTGTGGCTTAGGAGGAGCTGGTAGTGCTGCACGCGTCCACTTTACACAGCTAGCCGGGACGCACACCAGTGGACAGCGGCAGGAGAGAACAATCAAACACTGGAACATAATTCCTGCAGACATGGTGGGGTCTCCATCTCTGAAGGTTTTCAAGATGGGATTGGACAAGGTGTTGGATAATCTCCTTGATGCTGCTTTCCCACAAAAGGGATCTTTCAATCTGGTCTGTCCTGTGATTCTATGACTCATTTGATTTATCTTATCTGTCAAAATTTAAAAAGAGAGGAACAACAAGCATTGCTCTGGGAGATCTTCTTAAACATCATAAAGATGAAAAAATGTTTTTGTTACTCTTAAATTGTTCTGATTAATCTCACTGGTTTTCAAATCTCCTTCCAGTATCTTGACATTCAGCCTTGTTGAAGGCAGGTTCAGGAAAGGTGATTGGGGTGGATCAGAATCACTGGGGTGATTTCTAACTAAAGGTTGCAGCAATGAACACTGAAAATGTTACCAGACGAGGGTGTCATTGCTTTCATGAGCACAAGGTCATTTAGCAATAAACCTTTCTGATGGGGTTAGATGTTAGTTGCCCTTAAGGCTTTCCACATTATGAAACCACATTTCACACGGAATCCATGTAAAACTAAGATATAAAATAATATTGAAACACTTGTGAAATTTGAGAGAGAAGATGGCTAATCAGAACTGGAGACTCTTCATTTTTGTTTCTCAGGCTTTTCAGTGGTATGACAGATCTTTTCCCTGTTGCCTGACGAGGTAACTTTGCTCTGGTTTGGTGGGAGCTAATATTGATTCACCAGCTCTAACGCACTCCTTTATTGCCCGTCAATTGTAAGACAAAAGAGATATTGTTCAAAACCCTCATTTGACTTCAAATAGAGACCTCAGGCTTTTAAATGTAATATAAAATATTAATTGGGGTATAAACTGCAGAGCAACACACAACAAGCCAATACGGCTGTTAGCGCTGGTCAGAGAGTTTATTTAACAAATCCAGTTTACCTTTTTCCTACTGACAGACACTATTTGAAATACTTCCTTTTGAAGGGGTAAGCAATAAAAACTCACAGCCTAGCAGTGTCTGGTGATGTGCCACAGCCTCTTCTCCTGTGCTCCCAGCACGTGAAGGGGCAGAGCTTCCCCCTTCCTCAGTCGACCTGCTCTGTGATCAGCCCTCCAAGGATTTGGAAATTGCTGAATCAACACAACACACATATTAACCTCGCTCTCTACTTTCTCTCCATGCCCAGCCATTCTGAAAATCTGGATGCACAGCCCTCCCTGTCTCACCCTGTCCTGACACCTCAGAAAGCCCTGCCTGCCACAGCTCCCATAAGAACCTGTCAGCCTCACTTGGAATTGCACCTGCTGTCAGCAGAGACACCTCAGCATCCTCTTATCTGGGCATCTCCCAAGCACCTGTGCCAAACAGCTGCACTTGAGTCACTTTGTCAAGTCCCCCTGGCTTCACAGAAAGCAGCCAACCTACCTATGAACAATTGATCAGCCCCCTGCTTTTCAGTGCTGTGTCCACACCTGCAGGGCACGGGGAGTGCCTGGAATGCAAAGGTGCTGGATTTTCAGCAAGGCAGTGCCCTCACACCACAAGGCACAGCCTTGCTTTGTCACTGCTGCAGTAATATTAGGAACAGCTGCAAAATCAGCTGTTTCTCCTGCTCATCTTGCTATGCTGCTTGTCTAAGTGTTTTTTATTTCAGAGAATTCTAAATGGTCACAATGAGTTTTTCAGCTTAAATTTACTGTCTTCAGCATTCACCTGGTTCTTCATCCTAATTGAGGGGGCATATTATCACACTCTGTTTGATTTTTTCCAGTTCTAGCTCAGAAGAACCTGCTGTGCTGGTAGACTTGAACAATTTCATTTTTCTACACAACATCTTAACAAAGTGTTAAGCATAGAGGGCTTCTTCACCAAGAAAGAAAAGACACTCTCTTTTGATAGATATGTATAATAAATTCTTAATTGTGCAAAAAATTCTCTGAGTTTTGCTTTCATTTCAGAAAAATGTGGTCCCCTGCAGAGAATTTTGATCCTGCAGATACTGCATTTTCCAGTGAAAGGCATTTCTCTGAAAATTCTAAGAGAAGTTTCATATTAAATGGCTAAAAATACCAAAGTGACGTCTTCTTTAAAACATAAAAATAGGGATGAAAATCTCATTGTCTCATTCACAGCCTATTCTTGTCATTACAAACAAAACTTGAAATCTATGTTTTTTCAGTGCACTATTTGAAGCCAACATGAGTTTTTCCCAGGGCAAAACCAATTACAGAAGAATTACTCTGGTAGATGTTTCTCTGACGTCCAAAAAAGAATAATGTTTCTCCTTCTCCACCTCCTCCTCCTCTTCCTCCTTCTCCTCCTTCATTTTGTGAGATGGTTGTGTGTGTTTAGGTCTCACATGCCCTTAAATCCTGCATTTTGATGGCCAGAATCTTCATTTTTCTCTAAATGGAAGCTGAAGTTGTCATGTGGTCAAGCCAGTAGGAACTGGGTTTTAAGTAAAACATCAAACAGTCATAATTGAATTTCTGGAGCTGGCAGCGCCCCCTGAACTTGCTGAGAGAGAAAAGCAGGCGAGTTTTTGAGTAGCTGGAGGCTCTCAAGTGGAGCTCTGACTCACACAGAAGGAAAACACACAGCATTGTTTTGAGAGCTTCTCTGTGCACATTATTCTAATTTGGCAGTCCTGGGGCTCAACTGGTTTTCAGAAGAGAAGTGTCATAAATCACTGTCATTTCTGTCCTTAGCTACCAAGAAAAACAGGCACCATGTTGTGGGACTTCCTTACACTCCTTCTACTGACACAGGTTTGTTTGGAAATGCTTTGAACTCCACATCAAGCGCAACTCCACAGAGTACAAATAAAAACCTCACAGAAATGTTTGAACAAGAACTGTGCACAACTGACCTCAAATCACTAAATCTCTGACTGGCTGAATGACTTTAAGGTGCAGTTGTAATGCTGTGATGAAAAAGGCTGTGTTTTCCCTGCTAAAATATCCACCAGACATTTGTGGATGGGTTCTCTGTTCTCCCAGTGTCCTTACGAACAAAAGTAACAATTATAAAAGAAAATAACTATGATTTTGAAAATGTATCATCCTTAAGGAAAATGCCACAGGTTCTTGGGAATTAGGGGCAAAAAAACCCTGGTAAGGATGAGGCAGCACAAGACAAAGAGGTTAATTGGATGCAGATCCAGCTGGACATACCTTCATCAGGTACCTGATAAAACTGATTTTCCACATAAGCATATTGAATGAGCTAAAAATACTATCAGAGGCTCAGGTGTGACCACAAATACAACTGGAGACAGCAGCAAATCAGATAGGGGCTTGAAGGTGTGATGGAGAAAATGATGAAACTCAACTGCAGCCAGGTTTGGGGTCCTCAGTGCAAGGAGCTCCTGGAGCAGGTCCGGAGGAGGTCACAAAGATGCTCTGAGGGCTGGAGCCAGGCTGGGAGAGCTGTTGGTGCTCACTTGGAGATGAGAATGCTCCAGGGAGAGCTCAGAGCCTCTTCCAGGGCCTGGAGGGGCTCCAGGAGAGCTGGAGAGGGACTGGTGACAAGGCATGGAGGGACAGGAGCCAGGGAATGGCTCCCACAGCCAGAGGGCAGGGACAAATGGGAGATTGGGAATGACGACTTGTTCCCTGTCAGGGTGGGCAGGCCCTGGCACAGGTGCCCAGAGCAGCTGGGGCTGCCCCTGGATCCCTGCAGTGACCAAGGCCAGGCTGGACACTGGGGCTGGGAGCAGCCTGGGACAGTGGAAGGCGTCTCTCCCATAGCAGGGGGTGGAATGAGATGGGATTTAAGGTCCCTCCCAACCCAAACCATTCCATGACCCTTTAAGTCTATGATCCTATGATTTTGACAAAATGGAGGTTAGGACTCAAGAAAAGAGGAACTGAGCAGGAAAAATTTTCAGAGGGACCACAACACAAAATGGCCTTTTAACCAAAAAAGGACTTTAAAGCCCTTGTGCTAGAGAAGAATGTGCCAAGCATAAGTGTGTTGTGGAGGACTGACAAAGATTATCTCCAAGGCAAGGAATTTTCACCCTGGAGGAAAAACAGCTGAAGTAGCACAACAGAATGAGCTATGGCTGGTGGTAAGATTTACCTTCTCAATGGACAGACTACATGAGTCCTTAAGTCTGTTAAATGTACCTGAAAGATCCGGAAGAAGAACCCAGAAAGAATCTAAAGTGATTTTCTGTTTTCAGCTTATGCCCTTACTAAAGACAAGTGCAAGTGCAGTGGCCTTTTGCTGTCCTAGTGTTTGGTACAGAATAAATCTGGGCATTAGCCCCAGGAATAACTTGAGCATGCTGGTACTTTTTTCTCCAGTCTGTATATAAAAGAGAAACACTGAAGACACAAAAGTTTGAGTACACTTACAAAATAAATAGGAGAGGTAAAGCACAAAGATATTTGTGAAGAGGGAACACCTTGTCAAATAAGAAGTGATTAAACTTGAGGACACAAATAACTGAAACTTGATTTAATTTTAGAATAGAGACCCCTGCTATGCAGACAGGGCCAAAAGGAAAACTTCTGTTTCAAGCTGAGAATTTACTAAAACGTGAAGGGAAAGACCTGAAAGTATGCATCTGACCACAAGATGAGTACAAGTACTCCAGATAATGACTTGGATCACTGAAATGAGATTAATTCGGTGTGCCTTCATATGGCTAACCATCTCTAGAGACCCCAGAAGAAACTCTGAGTTTTGTGAGCCCTTGCTGGTCATGGGTGGGCCCAGCAACAAAAGATAGCTCAGATATTTATGTGAACAATAACACTGACCAATTAAATCCTTACTAATTTCTGTGGGGGAAAAGACCTGAAACAAGCAACCAGAAAAAGCTGTGCACTACTAAGTCTTCTCAGATGCTACACTGACTTTTCATGATTTGCTACTTTAGCAGAATGTCCACACAGCCCTGGGAAAACACAAGATGACTGAGTGTAAACATGGCTCTAATTTAATAAAGAAGTGCAAGCCCAACTTTAACATTAGAAGAGATCCTCTCTAGTTCCCACAGTCTATCCTAGGTGCCTCTGCTTAATAAACTACTTAAGTCTGATTTTCCCAGCTTTTACCTACAAAATTGGCTGGAATTCATATTGTTTGATATGTAATATGTAATATTATATTGTAATATGTAAAAAGTAAGACAAGATAAAATTCAGGATGCAGGATAGTGCATCATTCTAACTTTATAACCCCTTACAGCAGTCAGTGAAGGAGAGATGAAGATTTGGCACTGTGAACATGCTGGATTAGTGGGCATGGGTGCTCCCTCTGGGGAAATTTGTTCCCAAATGGGTGAACACTGACATTTTTCCTGTAAGGATGGTGGTGGGAACAGGTTTTCCTCACCCTGAGGTCAGGCAGCCTCTCAGCATTGACTGAACATGAGGCACGCGTTTCCTTGCTGGCTGTGCTGGAGCCCAGGTGCTTCCTCTTGTTTCAGTGGCTGCACTGTGGCTGTTTGTGAACCATAACTTGTATTTCCACACCAGTGACAGGATGGGAGTAAATGGCACAGAGAGTGTCTGAAATGCTCTCTTTTTTTCGTTTGGTTTGGGGTTTTTTGTGGTTTTTTTCTTTCTTCTTTTTTTTTTTTTTTTTTTGAGGGTTTTTTT